>VYZP01072295.1:0-10272 GCA_013400635.1 Hypocryptadius cinnamomeus | reverse complement strand
TCTGCTAGAAAAAAAATCTTCAAAATAAAAAAGAAAAACACAAACTGGAGTCAGTTTTTGAGCCACACCTCACTATAGACTGGAAATAAGTAGTAGAGTTGTGCTCAGTTGGACATGAAGACAGTATGGCTCCAATCAGAATCTTCCTAACTGTACAGTTGCATCCCAAAATGCCCCCCCCACCATTTGCTGTAGCATTTTCCCAAAGCAAACACCTTAAGNGCTGTAGCATTTTCCCAAAGCAAACACCTTAAGACTAGAAATGTTTTCAATGTTCATTGGCTTTTGTAGATTTTTCCGGTTTCACCCCCATTTAAAGCAGCATCCTTTTCTGAATAACTGACTTAGTAATATCTACAACGTCTTTGAGCAGGTGTTAGTGTATTTAGGAGGCATCCAGAGAATGAGTAGCTTGCTATTTAACCCAAAAAACTTGTTCATACCCATCTATATATGATATGGAAGTTCAGGACCAATGTGTGGGAATTAAGTGGACAGAATTCTGGGATACAAACTCCTCTGAGCCTTGGCAGTTGCCTTTGATGCCAGCAAAAACACAACTTTATGTTCAGGGTTAGTAAAAGCATGTTTTGGGAATTCGATCAGGGACAAGCCAATATGTGGGATCCCAGCTACTTCTGTGAACAGGGATGGAGTTTGTCAGTAACTTGTAGAAGGAAAGGTCTTTTTCATCAGACAGGCTACTAACTTCCAAGATTCATGACGAGTCAATGGGACCCCAAGGATCCAAACTACTTTGAAGATTATAAGTCAGGAGGGAGTAGAAAGAGAAGTTTTAAGCCAAAAGGAAAAAAAAAAAAGTACAAAGCTCTAGCTAGTTTTTTCTGGCTAAGATTATTTTGTAGTTTTTTTTCTCTATTTTATTTCCTCTGATTTCATCCAGGGGACAGTCTCCTACAAGATATTTTTGGCTTCATTATGATGGGACTAACTGGTTTGGAAAACAGGAGGTACCTAAGGGTGTAACTGCCCTTCTCAGGGCAGCTAAAACTTCACACTTTGAGCCACCAATACATCCTGTGTCAGCTCTGAAAAAGGAGAGAAACAGCATGGATAAGCAAGCATTCTGCCTGATAGATGGGAGTTTCCGGGAAAACATGCACTTTGAAATTCCTGGCTCAATGACAGTATTTCTAAGAATTCCACATATATATAAAACTTTTCTTCTCAGCCTGACAAAGCATTTCTACATTGAACACAGGGAGGCCTGACATTACAAATGGGAACAAAATACTCCAAAATGAGACTGCGGGATGGAATTTCCACTGGAGCCTTTTGTCATTCATTTTGCATGGTCTAAATTAACCAATTAAACATTTCAGAAATAAAATTATTTGGCCTGTAAATTGTGCAGAATAAAATGTTTGAATAGCTGGGTTCTATAAATCAACCTATGTAATATAAGACACTAGTCCCGTTTTTACCTACCCTTCCTAAGGATTAACAAGCAACTGGCGAGAAGAACAGTAATGTTGATATGAGCTTCCAGCTGGGATTGATTACAGGCTACAGCCTAATGCAGTAATGTTTTGTGCTAGCACAACAGTTTAACTGGAGAGTGCTCACAATACATATCCCCCACCTTCTGCCTCATAAGTGCTGATATAAAGAAACCAGCTAATTTTGTTGTGATTCTGACCTTTGGTCTGTTAAATCCTGAAATTAATTATCTAGCATGCACGTGACCTTCTACTGCTTAAATTAGGGTATATTTGTAAAACATATCTCTTGTTAATTGCTTTTTCTAGGCAAGTCTTTTTCCCAACCCCCTTCCTTACCCAAGCTTGAAGTGGAGCATGAAGTGGACAGTATGGACATAGAGAGATTGTAGGTGTTATTTCCTTACCAGTACTAAAACAGTCAAAATAATACCGTGGAATTTAAAATCAAGAATTGCAGGAAGTAATGAGGCTGCTCTTCCTACGGATTGCCCAAAGTAAACAGAGAAAATGAACTGAAAGCTAGTATTAGAAATACAATTAATGGTTTGCTCAGTGGGCTGAAATATTTGACAGTGGTTTTCATCATCACAGAAATTCTTGGGATGGAATCACAAGGCAGGAAGTGTGTTGTAAGATGTGTCAACAGAAACGACAGTCTAAGACAACTGATTCTTTTATTGCCTAGTTATTAATATTTCTGGATGTATTTTTAATAGATATTTTCAAGTAGCTGAGCCTGAAATTATTTGTTTCTGAATATTTCTTGAGACATTTTAAAACTGGAAGAAATCACTTTGATACCTATTCTGACTTTCTACATAAAACACATTTTAGGAACTTTTGAATTAATTCTTGATTCAATGCTGATAGCTGATACTGCACTGGAGACTATAGGGGAAAATGCACAAAACCTGTAAGACAAACCTTACAGGAAGGGGACCATGACCTGTGATAAATTTTTTAGCTGAATGTGCTTTTGGTCAACGTACAGGACATGATCAAATAGAAAGAGCTTCTTCCCTCTCCTCATTTCCTAATAGTACAAAATGCACCAGGACAGAGTATTGGTAAGGGCCTCAACTCACTTCCAGAATGCTAGAATACCAAACGTACTCTAGCTTGCTTTTCCAAGGAAATTAAGGGTTTATAATGGTATTTTCTCTTTGCTTGTCTTTCTTTCCCTGGAAGAGCTGTTTCTTTCTTCACTTTCTGTAAATGAAGGAGCCTGTTATTCAGTTTCAACCAGAACTGACATGCATCCAGCCCAACAGATGAGGAGAGGATTTAGGAGAAGGGGAAAGAAGAAATTTGCTGGGATACTCAAAAGGAGCCTGTAACAAATCAGGCTTCACTAGTTGTTGTTCTTCTTTTTTTTTTTTTTTTTCTGAAGTGATCTGTGGCCTCCCCTATCCTTGAATCATGTCTACATACTTGTCTGACAATAAGTGCTTTCTGTTTACCACAGCATCAGAGCCAAGATAGTTAAGGACAAGAAATTGGATTCTATTCTTCCTTATGAGTCACTAGTGAAAATGCCAGCTATGTGACTGTACAATCTTTATTATCAAAGATAATATAAGAGAAAGGAAACAACCACATTTTCGCATTCCAGGCTATGTATGCACTTCTGGAAGCTGGAAAGTTTCTCTCCAGGGCCATAAACTGAACACATTTGTACATGTGGGATACAAATGGAATAAAATCCTCAGTGTCTTTTCTTTCCCTGACACTCGAAAATACATGAAGTAGAACACTTAGCTATGCATATTAATGGCTGGACTGAACAGTCCTTTGGTGCTGCATAATAGTGGAATAATAGTCTACCTTAATAGCAACACAAAATGAGGAATATTGAAATAAGGGGGCTAGATGCCAGGTTAATATCAAGAGACTGTGCACAGTACTAGTGCCACATGGCTTGGTCGACCACTGCAGACATTGAGTTTTGCTGGCAGGAGCATAGCAAGACTGGGCAGTAAGATGGGACATTCCAAGGCTGAATCTGTTACTCTCCGAATGAATCATTACTTGCAACTGGAAAGCTGTTAGAGAATAACTTAGCATCCACAGCTCATTAAAAGCATCTTCAAAGTGAATATTAATTACGTCTTGGAAAATATCAGGTTTTCAACAGTTGGAATGACAAAGTAGGCTAATTCGGTGGGGAGACTTATCTTGCCCACCAGCAACCAGCCTTCCGCTTATGTTCCTTTGGACATCTCTTGCTTTACTTTCTTGTTGGCGCCAAGAAAACACTTCCATATTGCTGTACATACTGTACTGGACACTGCATGGCCATGTGCTGTTTACTGAATAAGAAAACCAGCCAATATCAAAGTAATTTTCCATACCTCTTGATTTTTTTTTAATTATTTAAAAGTTAGTTATTTGTTCAGTTGTTGAGTTTGGGTTAGCAGTACAGGAATTAGAGCTCTGCTGTGAAAAATTAGGGACTATGTGACATTTCTTAAACAAGAGTTCAGACTAAATGATAAGACCAGATCATTCTGGCCTTAAAAATATGTCATTTTATTTAAATAATATTTATTAACCTCTGCTACATTATACTATGATATTCTGATCATGGGACGTTGCTTCTATTTCACTCATATACAATTATCCAGTGTGGCAATGGGGAAAAAAGAGACTTGTAGAAAAAAATATGCTGTGGAATGATATTTACTATTTTAGGAAAAACTGCCTCAGAGGAGTGTATCATGAGTTAACCATAGTTCTTGTGGTTTGCAGCTCAGATGGGATCATGTCTAGGCTGGCAGCAAAATGCAGGGCAGAGACTGTAGAAAAGAAATTTTATTTTGTAGGCTCCCAGAGTAGAGACTTAGAAATTTCTTCAATGTTTTTGATTCATCTTATGATTTATAAAATATAGGTAGTATAAGCATTTAGCTCCATATTCCTTTCACAGCCTCTCCTGCTCTCCTTCATGGCAAGGTGTTAGGACACCCTTTGTCTAAACTTTTTTCATACAAACCAACACAGCCACAAAGACAAAAAATAGGGGTTCATTACTAGTTTATAGAAAATGTAGATTTGGTTTTTATTAGTACTTTTATTTCACAGATCCACAGGGGAAAAAGAAAAAGGTGAAGAGGAATGAAAGGGAAAAGCGCATTTTTCCTAACTCCTACCTGGAGACAACAGTGTTGCTGCTTTGACTTGGCTCCTATTTCTGTTGTACAGTCTGGATCCATCCTTGGTGGTAAAACTGCTCTGCTCTGCTCCATTCCAGACCTGTCCCAAGTGAGGAAATGTAACTGCAAACAGTCCACTGGGATACTGTATTATTTCTAGAGATTTCTGGCCACCAGCAAGGTAAAAATAATTAAACCAACTTAAAAAGCTATGATGCAGTCTTGTCAAGGCCCTCTGAAGTTCCAGAATTCCTTGTCAAGAAAGAGGTGCTATGAGGGTACCAGGTGATAGAGTAACAAGTTTGAATGTGCTAATTTGCAAGGCATGGTGTGAAACACATTCACTTCAGCACCTAACCCTTTTTAGTTAACAGGAGGCATATATTCCACCTAGAATAGGATGGAATGTATCTTTTATCATACTAGCAATGACATATTCCTTACTGTTTATTTCAGACAGCATTCTCAAGCATTCTTCTTCTTTCAGCCTCCAGGGCAACTAAATTAGTACTTTTAAGAAACAATGGTATTAGAGTCCCAAGCCTTAAATTGTTGCAGTATGTTTGGTTTTATTAAACAATCTGACTAAGAAAATATACAACTATTCCATTGCCCTAAATTGCTATGGAATGATAATTTTCAAGTGGAAATTTTCAAAGAAATAGATGTATTTTGTATGTATTAACATTTCTCTAATTTTCCTTTATAAGACTGTTCAAAATGCTTTATAATTTCTCATTAACTACACCTTAGTTCAGCAGCATCAGCTTACCTGAAAATCCACAAATTCTAGGGAATACAGAAAAGAGCTGTTTGATGCAGTCTGCCTCTCGACAGCCTGTCTATGCTACCAAGGCACTTCTCTTCTTGCTTCCTGAGCCAAGGAGCCCATCCTGGACTCAATGCTTTTACCCCTGTTCAGACAGAGAAAATGTGTCAGATGCAAACAGTAGTGTTTTCCACAAATTACACACACAGCCTAGGAGTGTTCCACCTCCTCAGACAGGAGCAGGACAGCTGGGGGCAGTTAAGGGCAGCTCCTTCCCCAGGCATCAGCACCTCTCTGGGGGTGGGAACATGAGTCCTTGAGTGCACAGGGTTGGGCTGCAGTGAACAGATCAGCCCTGCTGTGGCACCTCTGGGGCAGGGATTGACTGGCTCTGGGAGACTGACATGGCATCCTGGGACATGATCAAGGGAAGGACAGTTTGGGGGGGCTGGTCTGGGACACTCAGTGCTGCTTGTGTCCTCAGAGCCCTGGAACCCTCTCAGGGAAAGGAGAGGGACCACTCTAATAGCAGCTGCATAGAAAGAAAAAATGACTGCAGTCACTATTTCCAATATATTCAAATGAATGAACCGGGTAATTTGTACCTAAATAGACAGAAGAACCCATAATAAACAACAAACTATTACTAAAGACAAATGTATTCCCAATATGGTTTTGTTCTTGCATTCTAATAACATGAAAATGCAAGTGAGGTGTACAGAAGGAAACTAACTCAACTTTCTTGCTAACAAGACTTTTCAAATAATATGGTTGTGGTTGATAACCTACCAGTAAAAGAAATGCTTCTACTCATTGCAGCTGGTTTTTTGGGGGTTCTTTTACAGCAGTTTCTTAACATGCACAATGAAGCTGTTCATTAAAAAGAAAATCAACAACAATGAAAAACACTCATCAGTTCGAAACAGTGGAAATGGTTTCAAAATCATGGTGCTACATGGAAAATGTGAGTTCTTTTAAAATATATGATGCTGCTGTTTCTCTGAAACTGCACAAGTTCAAAACTAGTTTCACTCAATTTAACTTCCCATTGATCCTTTGGAATTACAGATATTAAACACTTGGTTTCACAACATACTTAATGAACAATTCTGAGTCTCTTTATGCACAACCACTGGAAATGCATGGACCACTTGGAATCAGAGATTACAGCAATGTCCCATTGGTCCATAATTTTCTGGCAGCTGAGAGTCATTGCCTGGATATATATAATGACTTGTGCTGTAAGTTTTTCTCGTGAGAGTTGAATCTAAACGGGAAAATCCTGGCTTCAGAGGATAAACCTACTGAAATAAATAAATCTCTTTCTGTGGGATGTGTAAAGCTGTAAAGAGGAGTTCAGTCCAGAGACCAGGCATTTATGTTAAGACCTTTGGGTATATTTATGCTCTGAAGAAGAAAAAAAAGATGATGAAATGGAAGATTTAAAGAGGTGAGATTGAATGTGTGCACAGTGTGAAAGAAAGAGAACACTGAAGGCAGAAGGAGAGGTCCAGGCTTTTTGGAACAGCATGCTGATGATTTCTATTAAGCTAGAAATTTCTGTGATCCTTTCCTTGAGTCCAAGCCTATGTCCCAGCTCACAATATACCCAAATCCTTAAGCCAAATGTCTGTGGCCACTGCTATGGTCAGAGGACTGTGAGGATCAGGTGGCTGCTCATGACTTGAGGGGTGTACTGTTTGCTGGATAAAAACTGGCTGGATAGCCAAGCCCAAAGAGTGGTGGTGAGCGGTGTAACATTCCATTGGTGACTGGTCACTAGTAATGTTCCGCAGAGCTTGGAACTGGAGACAGTCCTCTTTAAAATATTTATCAGTGATCTGGACAAGGGGATCAAGGGCACCCTCAATCAGTTTGCAGGTGACCAAAGTTGGGTGCAACTCTTGATTTGCTGAAGGATATGAAGGCTCTGCAGAGGGTCCTGTACAGGCTGGATTGATGGGTCAAGGCCAGCAGTGTGAAGTTCAAGACAAAGGGCTGGATCCTTGGGTGACAACAAGCCCCTGCAGAACTACAGGCTTACTGATCATTGTCTGGAAAACTACCTGGTGGAAAAGGGTCTGGGAGTGCTGGTTCAGAGCCGACTGAACGTGAGCCAGCGTGTGCCCAGGTGGCCAAAGAGGCCGATGACATCATGGTGAGTATCAGCAATAGTGTGGCCAGCAGGACCAGGGCAGTGATTGTCCCACTGTACTCAGCACTGGTGAGGCCACACCTCGAGTCCTGTGTCCAGTTCTGGACCCCTCACTGCAATAAGGATGTTGAGGGGCTGGAGCATGTCCAGAGAAGGGCAACGGACTGGGGCAGGGTCTAAGAGTAAGTCCTATGTGAATGGCTGAGGGAGCTGGAGTTGTTTAGTCTGGAGTAAAGGAGTCTCACAGGGGACCTTATCACTCTCTACAACTGCCTGCAAGGAGGCTGTAGCCAGGTGGGGTTTGGTCTCTTCTCCCAGGTAACAAGTGACAGGACAAGAGGAAATTAGCTCAGTTTCTGCTAGGGGAGGCCTAGGTGCATATCTATATTAGGAAACATTTCTTCACAGAGAGGGTGGCCAAACACTGCAACAACTGATAATGGAAGTGCATTAATTACCAGCCCTAGAGGTATTTAAAAGACAAGCAGATGTGCCACTTAGGGAAATGTATTAGTGGTGGACTTTTCAGAATTAGTTTAACAGTTGGATTCAGCAATCTTAGAGGTCATTTCCAATCTAAATGATTCTATGATTCCCATTCATGTCTGATATGGAGTGTGAATGAAAGTGAGCTGCAGTTGAGGTACTTCCACTGTTCTTCCACAAAATGCGTGTCTGACTTACTCCAGAGCCCAGTTTCAAGAAAGCTCTTTCTTTCTTCTGTTGCTAACAGGCAGTACAGACAGCTCAGAAATTTATTACTAGTAACTGTCTTTTACTGAAAACTTTACTAGGCATGAGAAACTCCTCTCTGTGCCACCTGCCTCCCCCAAGCTCAGGTCCTTTCAGAAACATTTAACACACAGGCATCTGATCTTAGATGTGAGAACCTAGTTCTGCAGATGAAGTTCAGGCCAGTCTGTTGAAGGTGTTCCAGTTTTGGCATGGAATCATTAAATATAGGATATTCAACACAGAAATGGAAATGTCAGCTGCATATCCTGATATACAGATGTGGGTTTATCATTACACTGCAGGTGGGCAACAATAGTGTAAGGCATGAGCTATCAGAGCTCTTATGTGGTCCTGAGCATGTATGTGGGTTACCTAAATCCCTGCTGATGAAGTACTGCTTCAGATTCTATTGGCAGTATTGGACCTACCTTGGTTAAACCTTGCTTCCACATTTTAAATGTGACTTGGGTTCAAGAAGAGAGGAATACTTTGTATTTAGAGGTAATCTTTTTCTATTAAAAAAAAAAAAAAGTCAGTCATATTAGTCTAATTTAAATGATCTAAACTGCTTTGAAATGGTCTAGTAAAAATGGAAAATTTGAGAGGAACCAAAGAGCAGAAGATCATGATACAGCAGAACAAATCATCACAAAAAGCCACCAAAGTCCCATCTCTGGAGGTTTTGAAAGGCAATTCAGAAAAACAATTTTCAGGAACAGTTCAGGTATATCTGCTCCTCTTTTCAAATAGAGAAAAGTCTAGATAATATCTCAAGGTCCTTTATACCCTTGTTGCTATCAGAATAGTATGATACCTGTGTTGTCTGCTATTGCCTTCAATTTGAGGAAAAATGTCCGCATTGGGGGAAAACACATTACCCCAACTTATCTGACTGATAAAAGTACGTTTATTTTTGTGAGGTTCCTTGGGTTTCTTTGTGTAATTGTTGTTAAGTCACTTGTGTGTACTGTAAGTCAATTGTGCTATAAAGGAAATGTTAATATTACACATACAATACAGAAGTCCAGATTCCATGATGAACTATCTGTGGTAAATGTCTAATTTAATAAACCTCAATAACATCTGTAGTTTCCTTCATTGAAGAGGATGAGGGTTGGTGGCAGAAGATTGTGCTTTCAGAGCTCACTGGATGACGGGGAACTAAAATTCATAGACAATTTAAATAAAGACCTGTAGTGATGTCTAAAAGAGTAATTATCCCAATTTAAGATATTGTAAGTGCACCTAGAATCTTAAAGAGAATATATACACAAATCCTAAACATTAGGGACAGTCATTTCTAGCATGATGTCATGATACATCCTTAATTTATACTTCTGGTAAACTTAGCCCAAGACAGGAGTAAAATTATTTGGGCATATTCTGATACCCTCACCTGAAATGTCATGGTGCTTTTCTTCAAACAGTTCTACTTAAATGAGAGGGGCAGTTGTGGATTTTGCTGCACCTTAACTGGTATGAATAAAAAAAGGTGGGGTTAAAAAAGGTTCGAGGAGCAGCTGCTTAGGAGACTATCTTATTTTTAAAGAAGAACCAATGATCAGAGAAGAGAGTGAGTTAACAGTGATCCCCCCTACCTGCACAAGCTGAAATGGGACTCAGCTGCATTTATTATTCTGAAATAGCAGGTGCACCAACACCAACTAGAGAATACCTAGTATATGTACTGCTTTTCATGTACTTTTTGTATAAAGAACAGATTGCCTTTATTGCTCCTGACCTTACATTTTTTTGTCAAACATATCAATCACTCTCCCTAACCTTTAATAGGAAAGGCTAAAGTTGTTTACTGCAGCAGTTCCTATTCACCACAAGGACACAGCCTCCATTCTGAACCAGGCATATTTGCATACCTACCACTGATTAGCCAAAAAGATTGCTTCTTCCCCTAAAATATTTGTCCATTTTATACATTTTTTTTTCCCAAGGAGGTCATTCATTGCCAGTGAGGTTAAATCTAAAAGTCAGCAGTATTTG
>VYZP01072294.1:0-47504 GCA_013400635.1 Hypocryptadius cinnamomeus | reverse complement strand
TGCTTTTGGTGGGCTTTGACACATTCTGAGTGGGCACTGTCATACTTTCAGTGGCTGCTGGTGTGTGTTCAGTGGGTGTTGGTGTGCTCGTGCTGGGCTGCTCACAGTTTTTCCCAGCCTCTGAATGTGGAGTGAGAGGAGCAGCAGGTTCTGGCACAAGGACAGCATTACATGTTTGAGTGTCACAGGTCTCTGGATTGCTGCTGTTGCTTGGGAGGGAGTCCTCTGCCTTGTGGGACACCCTGAAAGCTTCAGCCAGCTGTTTCAGCATCCTCTTGTCACTCTCATGCAGCTCAATGCTAGCCTGCTCAGAAGGGGAAGGGGTTGTTTTAGTATCATCTTCTTCATTGTCCTCTTCTTCTTCTTCTAAGATGCCATTTCCATTCACCTCTTCTGGGAACTGTGCTTGCTTTATTTTTCTGTACAATTCATTCCTCTCTTCCTGCAGAGCACGGCAGAGGTTCTCTAGTCTCTGGATTTTCAGCACGAAGCACTCATATTCCTTGGACCTCATGGCTTTCTGTAGTCAAAGACATCAGGCAAAGGTACAGGCTCAGTTTGGGTGCATGCAATTCATTAGTGGAACTGGCAATTAGGAAATGATTTGAGCAGCCTTTAGAGGATGCTGCCAGGTGGCTGGCTTTCGCCAACTGCTCTTCAATAACTATGGTGTTTTGGACTAAAATTTCAAGAGGAAATTCATCCCTGTAACTACAGTGTATTAACATTCTGGATACATATTCAGATCAATTTCATTCAAATACATTTGCAGGAATACCTGCTGATGATCTGGAGAGAAGGAAAAGCATAGTGGATGTCCACACAGATAAGCAACCAAAAGCCTGCTTAGACTTTTGGTTGATGTGGGTATGAATTTGGAGGCAAACAAGCTGCTTTATTTTTTTTATCTTGCTTCTGGGCTCTGTAAGATCATCCTGAATTGGAACATTTTCTACACCCAGTGAGAAACAAGAGATACAGAAATCCATAAAAATAGAAGTAGCAATAGCACAGAGCTACAAAGCTAACCAGAAAGATCTGGTCCAAGTTCAGCTTATGTTTGGGGTGAAACTTCAGGCAGCCTCTTATCTTCTTTGAATAAGTTCCAATGTGCTTATGAACTTCCTTTGCAATGCCCCTGGGACAGCATATTTAAAAGTATGGTGAGACACAGTACTTGCTTTTGACTCTTAGAGTCTGACTACACAGGAAGTTAATGAAAGGCATGATTTTAAAGTTCATTAGCTAGAACACATTAATTCCCTGGGTGGATGCTCTTATGCAGAAAGTAGCATGAAGTGAACTAATGCCAGTTTTCTTGTATGGGAGAGCATTGAGAATCACCCATTTCTAGAGCACTTAAAATTCAGAGTTACATAATTCAGTTTCTCATGGATGTAGTGAATGTCTGCACAATCTAAAAGCACTACCACTTGGGATTGTCTTTTTCTCTAAAGATATCAAATTATCAAGGTAGCTTGAAAGAAAGACCCTTAGATTCAAGAAGAAATTTTTCACTGACTTCTGGGATTATCTCATCTCCTAGTTAAAGTTTTATGTGGGGAAAAGGATGCATCTTGAGATGGGAAAGACTGCTCACCTCTTCAATCATGTCCAGTAATGCTCTGTTACAGTTCTCAAACCTGGATTTCCATGTAGCAGTATCCTTTTCTAACTTCTTCATTTTCTTTGTCATCTATAGAATCAGGAACAAAAGCTGAATCACAACAGAAATTCCATGCTAAAGATGAAATTAGGGCAGCCCCTTTATTCAAGTCTTTGGCCCTACTGAGAGCTCTGCTACCAGCTGCTGTAGTGTCTGTGCTAAGTATTAATTTATTTTAAGTGATGAATTTCATTTGAAGTAGCTGCTATATCACTTTCAGCCTCTAGTCTGTAGTCCCAACAGTAGAACCAGTTGATTTTAGCCAACTTCCAGCATACAAACTACCACAAAAAAAAAAGGCAAAGAATTTGGTGGAATCTGTTTGTCTCTTTACCAGACCTACAGTGTTAGACTGCTGGGAAGTTAAAGATGGGCTCTTCTGAGCCCTCAAGGCCAGGGAAATTCCCCCTGCACTTGAGAGACTCCCCCCAGTACTACCTCCAGAACACACCACTAGCTAAATAGCACCATTTTTCCTGTTGATTTTCTGCAGGCAGAACTCTCTGTGAAGAGCTATTAGGTGCTGTCTGGATCAGGGCATGAGGATTTTGAGCCTTGGTGGCAGAGCAGAGCATTGTTTATTATGAAAGCAGGTACAATATGTTGATGTGTTTGGTTTTTAACTCCCATTCATTACAGGAAATAAGAACCCCAGCTGCAAGGAAACAGTCTCTTGGACTGTTTCCACATGGTGTAAAGGGGTTGGTGGGCTTCAGCTGTGCCTACACACTCTAGTGGAAAGATGTGTAGCCTATGTCAAACTCTCTGTACCAGTGTCAGTCACCCAGAAGGTTCTGGGCACTCCTGGGAACATGGTCTGATAAATGTGGCTCCAGACTCCCCCTCTGGTATGTCTTAGGCTTCTGTACCTAATCAGCACATGATATTTTAGGTAAAATATTTATTCTTCCAGGCATTTTCAGTTTTAGCTGAAATGGAGAGCTTTCTACTCTCCTTTCAGCTGTTCAGCTTGAAAAGCTGAAATCTAACCTGCTGTCAGACGTATCTTAAATCTTATTTGAATGTTGATGAAATTATTCTTCAACATGTGCGGAGATGGTCCCATCTCAGGTAGAATTATTAGAGTGAGAAATATCAAAATCTAAAAGGAAAGTATCAATTACAGAGTTCAGGCATGAGCTCCTACTCACTTTTTCCATCTCCTGTTTGAATGTGGCAAACACTTCATTGCTTTTGGCCAATGTTTTCTGAAATTCTTCAAATCTTTCAGAGTAGAGAGTGATCTGTATTAACAGAGAGAGAAAAAAAAAAAGCCCCTCACTAATTTCAGAACATCCAGGATGGTGAACTTCTACTTTGGTAGAAGACAATAAAATAAGTATTGTGTTTGGACATAGAAATTAGTTTCTGTTTGGAGACCATGAAAACACAAACATCAGGGAACAGAAACTCTTTGCAACTTTTCTTGCAAACTATTATGCTTCCTTCATTGCAGAAAGATAAATTGAGTAAGAATAGAAAGAGCCAGGCCAGTGATTTTAAAAAGACCTGGGAGTTATGGATGCCCTACTCTCCTGAATGTTGCAGCTGTGGTATCCCTATACAGGTGTCCAGAAGAAAAGTAATTCTGTAGATATCAAGACTTCTGAAAACATTTCCCTTGCTTTGATCCCTGGCCCATCTCCATGGGCAAGGACTAACCTGAACTGGTCCAACCACTGATGCTGTGCAGGATCATTCAATGTGATTAACTCAAGGTGAGAGCCAGCATGAGCAGAGCTGTGCCTGAGTTCTAAGCCTTGCTTCACCATGCAGATGTCACCAAACCCCAGCTTTAACTTGGGGGTTTCAGCCCTGACAGAGGAGGCCAATACTGTGTGGCTGCCTGGCTGTTCACCTGCCTCGTGGACTTCTCAGAGTAGTCTTCCAGCCAGGCTGGGACCTGAGTGCTGCCCTGGCTAGGATGCTTTTGATGTCCAAATGAGCTAGGGGAGAGGCATCCCCATGCCATGCTGCAGTCATGGTTTCCCTTCTTCCATCTTCCCACCTGGTGGCTCAGGCTGTGGCCAGAAGCTGCAGAGCCAGTGCTTGATGTGCTTCACTGGACTCCCCTGTTGAAGAGGAGTGTCACTGCTCACTTTCTATGTTACCTGGCATGTAAGCAAAGCACACCCTTCACTTTCACATCTGGATTCCTTCAGGATGCATCCCTGCACCACAGCTTGAGCAAGCTGAGAAGTCACCTTGTCAGCTCTGTTTTGGACTGCAGCTGTAGGCAAGGCCAACAAAGAGCAAGCCATCCCCAGCCAGCCTCTTCTGCCAGTTTCACTTCACTCTGAGAAGCAAAGCAGAATGAAGTTCTGTTGCAATGTGCCAGATTTCAGACTACCAGGGCTCCATATTTTGCTATCAGTTTATACCTGGCAGCCACGTGAAAGTTTATCAGTGGCTGTATTTTGTCATTATTACAATTTTTTTTGTATCTAAAATCATCAGATGGTTTTGGGGCAACAAATGTTCTAAAGATCTGAGGTTAGTTTTTCTGTAAGATTTTCTTGTTTTTGGCTTTTCCTGCGCGGTTTGGTTTTTGTTGTTGTTGTTTTGTTTGGTTGGGTTTTTTTCTCTTTGTTTATTTGTTTGTTTGTTGGGTTTTTTCTCTTTGGAAAAGAAGACCAGCTCCAGCTTGTTCTGTTCCTTCTGGTGCCAGAACATTCCCAGCAGTGTTTTGGTCATCAGACATTTCATCTGTCCAGCCTGGCAGCTGTTAGGAAAAGTGATGGTGTCACATGTGGTGGCTGAGGCAGAGTGGCTGCAGAGCACTGGGAGGGTCAAGAGCAGCCTGCAGTATTCCAGGGGTGGAATACTGGGTGGAAGCTGGTTGCCCTCTCTCTCCACACCAGCAGGGAGCTGGATAAAGGATTACCTAGCAGTTTTCCTTTAGTGTAGTGCCAGCCAACTCACCCCCTCCTCTGATACTACTGTGAAGTTACTGAGGAAAAGAAGATTTAGAAAATGTTGCTAATAGTGGGGTGGGTTTCATTCAGATTTTGAAATCAGGTACAGTTATGTTATGTATCATGCTTATTCAAGCTAGCTGTTACGGTACCTCTTGCCACAGCCAGAAATGCAGGGTTCCAGCCAGGCATAACCTGGGCTGTAAGGGCCTCGGAGGCTGAGAGGAGGGTACAGGCTGCAGCCCTTCCCCACGGAGCTGGGTGAAGACACGGGAGGTTAAGCCGTACAGAGCACTCTGTGGTGCCAGTATCAGAGCTAGCTGACATGAAGCTTGCATGTTTGTATTTATACAAGGCTGTAGCCAGAGCTGTGACCTAGGCACAAGTAAAAACTCAGAGGGATTTGTTTTAGCAGCCCAAGTTCCACAGCCTAGGTGGGACACTACTACCGGGTGCTACTACACTTGGATGAGATGTCACAGCTCTAAGGAGAAATGACTGAGTTTCCCAGAGCCAGGTGATGGAGCAGAGGTGGGAGTCAGAGAACTGAGGCTCCTAACCCAGACCTGTTTTAAAAAAGCTCACCTCAATTCTGTCTCTGCTTTTCCTTCCAATTTTTGTGTATTGTTTAATCAGGTCAAAAACATTTCACATTTGAACACGGCAAGCTCTGACCTCAGCTGAGTCCCTAAGGAGCACCACAGCACTAAGAATAGCTTCTGCAATTTAAACTGAATAATAAATGAATGTTTTCACAGTGGCTGAGAACAGGCTGTGAGAGATGTCACTCACTGGGAGCATGCACTTGTGCTCCAAGATCAGGGAGACAAGGACTGCCTTGGTGTATCCAGCAGGACTATGTGGGAAAGGAGGGCAGAGGCAGCGCTGCTGTGAGTGCAAGGCCTTGGGAAATGGGGGCTCCTCAGCCATGCTGAGAGGGTGCTATGATGGGGACACTCCTTTGGCCTTGTTATGTTCTTCTTGGTTGCCATGGTTTAGTGGTTGCCCTGTGCTGGCTACCAAACATTAAAGGTCTCAGCTGGCTTCTATATTTTTATTTGGTTTCAATGTGTGAAGCTAAAATAATCTGCCTAAACCTCATGCCTGGGGAGAGCATGCAGCATCGTGGGAAGCACCACCACAGCTTGGGTGTGCCTCCTCAGCTGGTGCCAGATCCCTGTCACCATTTGGAGTGCTGGATTTGGCTGTCTCTGGCACATTGTGCCATCCAGAGACCAGCTGGCATGAGTATGATGTCCCCAGTTCCTTCCAGCTCAAGGAAGAAGTGGGTGTTCATCACCTCCTCTGAAACAGAGTGATGTCTCACTGTGAAGGTTATATTATGGCTTCTCCCTATTCCACTGACCCAACATCATCTTATAAATTTCCATGCAGCTGTTCCTCTGTTAATCATAGAATCACAGTGTGTTAGAAGGGATCCCAAAGACTGGCAGGGACACCTTCTACTAGATCAGGTTGCTCAAAGTCCCATCCAACCTGTCCTGGAACACTTCCAGGGATGGGACATAATATCTATTTATTGCTTTGTGTTGTTTGTATCAAAGAGCTCTTTATGTTCTTTCTGTTCTGCACTTGCACTACACCTTGCATTACACCATCTGATCCATGAGGGAAGTCCTTTGGTGCTACCATACTGGAAATAATAAAAATTAAAAAAATAATATTAATAATGTTATTATTCCCAATAATTCCAAATGAAGGCTGGTGTGTAAGTGACAGAGCTCTCACACTTGAGCAACACATTTAACTGCATATTTGATTTCAGGAAGCAAATCACCTAATTTTTGTCTGCACAAGTCTGCGAGGAGCACATGTATTCTCAATGCTTTTACACACTTGACTGGTGTTTTCTAAAAACACCTTTTCTGTTTCAAATGTTCTAGTTTTTTTATCAATAACTCCAGCTTCATTAAGCTGGCTATGGAGGTCTGCCTGCATAATTTTTTTCTTCTGGTTGAACATAAAAGTTTAATTAAAACCATCCTGAGAAAATCAGGAGCAGGTTTGCAGTCAGGACAGAGTAGTTGGAGGCCTTGGAGGTTTCATTGCAGAACCTGTCAAACTATTGTCAGCAGCAGTTTATATGATGTTCTTTGGTGTGCCACTGGCTTATCTCAGCCCCTGAAAAAACACACGAAAAACTAAACCCCTCTTAGCATGTGCCCAGGCTATCAGTTTAACACTGAGATTTCTTGATAGCTCGACAGGCAGCAATTAGACCATCTGCAAGGAAAAAGCTGGGACAACTTGCCTGTATGATTAACTGTGAGCAAGGGCTAGGAGGGTGCTTCCTGATGGGTGAGGAGATTGGCAGCTGCAAGAGGGCCTGACAGACTGACACCACCCCCCTCAAGGTTCTGCCTGGGGGGAATCTTTCTCGCAGACAGGTCAAAGAATCTACATAATTGTTTCTTAAACCTAGACAAATCTACTGATACTCTCTCTTTTTGATGTCACCTAGTGTTCTCACTCATTGATTGAAGGTCTCACTTGACTATTCAAGGTGATTATTGCATTGCTCCCAAAGTATAGTATATTCTGCCTATGTCTTGGTTTTACTACCTTTCACTCCAGTTTGACTCCTGGCGTAATTTTGGCGAGTAATTTTATTTTATTGAAGGTTTCAAATTACAGTTAAGCACTGAAATCCTAGAGACCCCTCTCTATAAGCCCTTAGTAGACAGAATTCCTGTTAATGAAAATGCTGCCTTTGCAGCATATGGGCACAGCAGCTCCAGTTTGGTAAACTTGTTTCCTGATAAGTATGTACTGCAGTGCTTTGCTGTATAAGAAACCTGCCTGAAGGGTAGTTATGGTGAATAATCAAGATACACACATTGTTCTGTGGTTGAGCACTGTAGATACTAATAAATCAGCATTTTAGAATTATTAGGGTCAGAAGGGACCTTTAAAGATCACATGTTCCAATCCTTCTGCCTCAGGCAGGGACATTTTCCACTGCCAGGGTGCTTCAAACCCCTTCCAGCCAGTCTTGAACACTACCAGGCACAGGGCATCTACAGCTTCTCTGGGCCAACTTTTCCAGTGTCTCATCATCCTCACAGCAAGCCACTTCTTCCTTATATGTAAAAGAAGTCTCTCCTCTTTCACTTTAAAACTGTTACCCTTTGTCCTATCACATGCCCTAGCAAAAAAATCTCTCTCCATCTTTATAAACCTCTTTTAAATACCAAAAATTTACAAAAAGGGCCTCTTCTCTTCTCTTCTTTAGACTAAACAACCCACATGTCAGAGTATGATTTGCAGTATGGGCATTACCTTACAGTTGGCTCGAAAATAACCTGCTTCCTTTGCAATAGTCTATGGGATGTAGAATGAGGCTAGAAGGAATACACAGAAAGTAGTTTGGATACTTTACCTGGGATGTGCCTCATGGGTTAAAAACTGGCAAACAAAGGCACACCATGCAATCACCTCTCCTACGTCACCTGTGCCTGCAGGACAGTCTCTTGCTCCTTTAACATTTTGGCCTGGAGCTTCCATTCTGCAGCTTGGTTCAGGAGCTGTGTTTTGGGCAACAGAGAAAAAATTGTTAGGTCCCTAGATTATCAGTTGCAAATCCTCATCTTCCAGCTACTCATGTTACTGTGATAAGGAGTGGTCTGACATTCAGGTGGATATAGTTAGAGCAGTTAGGTAAGGCAGACTATTTAGTGTTATCCTGAGACATGGGACAGGCTATTTGCATTCCATAGGCATATTTGAATAGGAGTTCAAAACCTACTTGGAATTAAGTGTGCAGTACAGTTGGGCTATAAAAAGTGTGGTATTTAACCACATCTTCACCAGACTTCTAGAGAATGGTTGTGATACTTTCTGGCACATTCATTTCAGAACAGCTCCAGCCAAATTCCTGCTCTCCAGTGAATGGCAAACTTCCTTTCGCATTAGCGACCATGAGTTAGCATGTGGGGATGGTCACAGGCAGACCTGCATCAAAAAATCTGGAGTTTTCAGAAAGCCAGTGCATAGCAAATGTCATACATTTACTGCTGTCTGTTATCTTTGGGCTCTGTTTGCACTGGCAAGTGGAGAATTCCAGCTCAGGGTGATAAATGTCTCAGGTTAAGTAGGCAGTCCAGGAGGAGCTTGACTGCAGTTTCTTTCCTGGCTTCTCCTGGGAAGGTGTGCTTCCCTACTCCAAGGTGTTTGGAAAAATCACGTTCTGAAGTGCAGGCTGCAGATAAAACAGGTGGAGGATTGGTCAAAGCTGAATGAACTGTAGGAATGAGGTTTGCAGAGACCTTTCCTGGCTACAGTTCTGAGTCAGCACTTCCAAAGTACACAGTAATATTTTAGCAATTGGTTTAATCTAAAAGCAGGAAACATTTACCAGGGTGTTAAAGAAATGTCCCTGTTGTCTACCAAACATTTATAAAGTGTTTTATTAGTCAGGCCAAATATATTTTAGAAAAAGAATGCTAATGATGGCTTGAGAAATGAGACATAAAGAAGTTATTTTACCACAGGATTTTGCTCTGTTGGATTAAATTGAACTCTAATTGTACTGTAAATTGTATTTAAAATAGCACAGCTGGGCTCTGAAAATATATTGATAATTAAAAGGACTGTGTACGTCAGTGGATCTTATACTGGTAGTGAAAGGCAAGTAGAAGCACGTGCAGAAAATGTATTTGATCCTCAGTAAAAACTTTTATTCTAACCATTTTATTGGAAATAACACATGTAAACCATGCAAATACCACCTGGTAACAGAGCTGAGGATGAACCTTAAAATGCTGACGGTCTCCAGCTGTTTGTGGCACAGAGACTATCTGAATTAGATTTGCTGCATATATCAACATATGTATATTGGCTCTAGAAAAATATTGCTTCCATCAATTTGGCCCTTTGATTTGGATCCACTGAATTTTTATCATCTAAAGTTTCCTAGACAAGAATGTTTTACAGCTCAATTATGAAGTAATGATGTGTTGTACTTATTTTATACCTGCCTCTTAATATTTATTTTGAGAATTTAATTTGTTGTTTGATTCCATGGAGATAAATCAAGTTCTTTAATTCAGGTCTTGTTGGTTAAAATTTCAAACAGGATATGCCATGACCAGTAAAAAGAGTTAGCATGGGTTAAATGAGCATCAGTTTGTGCATTTATTTTCTCAGAAGAGGGTATACTTTACATGTACAAAAAAAAAAAAAATCAAATTTTAAAAAATTGGTATGAAATCTGGATTTTTAAGTTTCATCTTTCTTTGATATCTACTTTTTTAGAGTATCTTTTAGAATTTATAGGGTTTGAATGATTTAATGAAAAGTGCTTTGAAAGCCTTCAGAGCTACGCAGTCCCTAGGCCAGTCATTACTTCTAAGAACTGGGCTTTTATCTGAATTGCTTTAATCTCAGCTAGGGTTACCTCCATACCCAATGTGACTGGAATAACGAAAAGGTCCCACCTCCTGCACCACGTCTTCGGCCACAGCACAACAGATGGACAGAGAAGGCAAAGAAAAGTTGCTTCTTTTTCCTCTTAATGAAATCCCTCTCTCTTATTGACCCACATAACTTCTGCAGTCAGCAAAAATCCAAGAGTTAATAAACTCTTCTGTAATGGAAGCAAGCGACACAGAGGCTTGCTCAAATTAGCACATGTTCTTATGCAGCCTGAGGTCATCTGCAAACACCAAGCTAGGAGAAAATGAATCAGAGCTGATACATTTATTAATAGACTATGAAGTGGTAACAAGGAGGCTGAAGTATCAAGAAACGAATAAATATTGCATGTGGTGTTTACAGAGCAGCACTTTAGTGAAGGGTGGTGATGCTACACTCTATTATTAGAGCTATGATAGCTGCTGGAGGCCCAGACAGTCACAGGGGCTAGCTTAGTGAAAATTAAGCTTCTCTTTTTGCCGTCAGACACTGTAAATTCCAATTATGTAGTGCTGACCAGTTGTGGGATGGTGATAAAATTGCATCCTTAGGTCAAGCTGTCCCTTTGTGGAAACCACACATCAGGAGCCACTGCTGCTTCAATAGGGAATTGCATTCTTTGATGCATGTGTAGAGTGAACTGTGCAAGCAATGAGATGACCTTCTTTTGAAGTGTACATGCTCTGCAAGAGGGATCATCTCTCATTTTCTGAGGTAAAGAAGTTTTGCATAGTGGCAAAGATTCCCACATGGAAGAAGCACATGGGAAGGCATAAAAGTGAGCCTTCAAAGAGTAATCAAATAGATAAAAGCATACAATAATTTTCATTTAAGAACACTTGCAAGATTCTGCAGCAAAGGTCATGCACAGGGATGAGAAAATTCTATGGAGAAAAAGGTTCTGAAAGCTGTTCTAACTTTGCACATTACTAAGCTGGAGAGAGTTATAGCTAAGTGAGAGAACTCCATCAAAAGCACCTTGATTTCATACATACATGTATATACATTACTCCCACAGACACTAGCACAATAGCTGGGTGGGTGGGACTAAGAGCACATCAATAGAATGGAGGTGGGAGCCAAGTGTAGGCCAGCTCTCTGGGTGCTGGGCTACCTGTGATGAATCGTGCCTAATTATGCCTTGACTCATTGCATGGCTTTTGGCCTTAATTTCTGCAGTTAAATCTACCTTGCTTGGAGGTGATGTTAGCCATACATCACCAGCCTACCTCAAGGACAGGATTTTTAAGCATTCATTTGGATGACGGGAAAAAATATTTTTTGTACAGTGTGCATACCATTATACACCCACTGCCTAAAGGTTTTGTGGCTTGTTTTCAAACCTGTTATTTCTTACACACAGCAAAGCCCAAAAGAAAATCTTGGGCTCCCAATTGTAGACAGTGGTGACTTTCAGTGCTTTAAAAGAAATGAAAATACCAAATCTATGCATACCAGTTCTGGATAATACATACAAAGAAGTTTTGGCTAAACCAGGGACAGTCACAGATGACAAGCAGCCCCAAAATTCATGTTCTGAGAGGTGCAGCATGAAAGGTCATTGACACAAGGCTGTATATGCCAGTTTTCCACAGAGCTAATGCCTGGTCTTTTATATCTTCTGTTCTGAGTTTTTTTCCCCCTCAGTATTTGAAATCTGGTACTCATTAGCAGAACTCCCAGTGACATCAGTAAAGTAAGCCCATATTTGCTTTGGCATTGTAAGTGATTTCTTAGACATCTGGAGTTATCTGGAGTTTAAATCTGCCAAGAATCAATGGTCATGAATGAAATTTTGGGATTTGGCTTTATGTAGGTTTCAGAGTGAAGAGGCATAAGTCAGCTGGACTACAAATTGTCATGCAGTGATATGCAGATTTGCACAGAGAAGCCCCAGCTCGTTTTCACCCTCACTCTTTAGCAGGGAGTAAAGCTGAGCAGGAGTGGGTGTTCCAGCTGCAAGATCAGTGCAGATAAAGAGGATAAGTGCTCTTATGGGCTGTTTTTGGTAAGAGGTATATGCTGTTGTTCCATTGTGCTCTAACCACAAGACTTAGAGCCCCATATTTTCATCTATATTGAGTATTTTAAGATACCCATTAGAGCCATGCTTGTGCTAATAAATCTGTTTCCAGATATGGAGAAGGGATAAATGTCTTCTCTTTATAGAAATCTCTCATGCTGCTCCTGAGTTAGCTGGAAGACTGGTGAAAACTAAAGCTTTCTTCCAGCTGATGAGAGCCTGTCTCTCCCTCTGAGAGCTGCTGCCTCCACTGAGAAGAGGGGCTATGTGCCTGCGTTGAACTCTGATCCTTTGTAGATGTGAGGATTGCTGTGAAAATACCAGGCAGTCAGAGAAAATTAATTTTAGTCTGATTGAGTCACAAAATGTGTGAGACTACAGATGGAGGAGTGTCCTCCTTCCATCCCAGCTGTGTGTGCAGAGGACATCCTTCCTGCTTTTCCCTGTCCCCCTGCTAGAGATGTCCCTGCCTCCAGAAAGGGAGGAAGAGCAGAAATAGCTGCTAAATGGATCCAGACCCTGCCTGCCTGAAAGAGGCACTGGCAAACCAGTACAGGGAGGGGAACAGTGAAGGGCAGGCTTTGTAAGAGCAATCCTGTGGATTCCTCCATGGCAAAAGTGGATCCATGGCAGGATGCCTGGGGAGCCTGGAACCTGGGGGAATAGCAGCCTTCAGCCATTTTACTTCAATCCCACATTCTTGGTCCTCTGTGATGGTTTAGATGTGTGTATTCATTGTGTGGGGAGATGGAGTATCAAGTACCAGAGACAACTGAAAACCAAAGGAAACCAATGAAAACCAACTGAAAACCTGACCCAACATCACGATGCACCAACTGCACAGTAACAGTGAGTTAGCTGAAGCAGTCTGGGCTTTAAACCACTGCTCTGCAGCATGCCTCTAAAACTGTAAATGCCAATGGAAGCAGCCTTTCAGAGGCTGTTCCTTTGCACTGAGCACTGATGGTAGCCATAAAAACTTCTCTGCTACTGTACCCCAGATTGGACCTGAATATATTAGTGAAATAGCATGCAGGGCTTGTTTTGGCCTAAAGCTAGATAAGAGACAGACAAATTAGAAGGATAGGTACATACATATTCCTTCTCTTTCTGGTGTCGCTCCTCAGCTTCCTTCATCATTTCCTGAGACTGTTCCAACTTGGCATCCACCAGTTTCTGTTGAAGTTCTCTGTGCTTAAATATTTTGTCAAGGTGCTGTAAAAAAAAAAAATCTGCTGAATGTGTAGGTTTAATTATCTACATAGACCTTCATGCTTGTACATGTACAGCTATTTACTGGAACACTTCAAATCATTGCAAAACAAGAAGACACTCCTATTGCAATTACTAAAAAGTTACAGCTCTGATAAGCATTAAATGTGCCAGAATTAGCATGGAAAGGGAAGCTGGGGTACATTATCAATTTTGATTTATTGTAAGAAAAAAAGCCTTAGCATCTTTGCCAGTTCTATGGTCTACATATGCAGTCATCAGTACAATCTAGTAGGACTGAAGATCAAATAATTGTTCATCAATAATAAATATGCTGGGGACACACTTTTTTTTAGCTGTTAAATGGCCACAGTGTGGACGATGGTGTAGACACATTGCACCTGCAGTACCTGGTAGCACGTGCACAGCCCATGACACCCTCTGTGTAAATACAAGCCCAGCGCATCCCCTTTGGCCTGGACACATCTGCATAATGAAGGGCCTGGGTGACAGGACATGAGTGGGGATCTGGAGATAAAACCAAACAAACCACAGGCCTCCTCTAGCCTGTAAAATGTCTGCCTCCATGGTGACTTTCAGGAGATAAATGTTGCTGATAGCCTTCTTCACTCTTAATTCACTTAGATAAAATTCATAGGAGCAACTATTCTGTGTGTGTCCTTCTGGTTTACATTTTGTTCTCATACACACCACAAGAGAGGAGTATACATTTCCTTCATTCAGTATAGGAATTCATACATGATTCAACAGATTTGGAAAAGCAGGTATTGTATCAGTCATTCCAGATTGTAAAGATAGATAACTTATGTTTTATTCAGTATGATAATGTTGTCTGATTGCACTGAGGCTCACAGTAAATGTATTTAGAAACTATAAAAAGACCCAGTGTGATATTTGTTGATATTTGTAATAAAAAAAAAAAATTGGTAGTTTGGGATTTTACTGGAGGATTTTTTCTGGTGTCAAAATTTTAAAAAAAAGAATCTATTTAAATTCAAAGGGTCTACTTTATCTGTCATCCTAATTTTCTGCTTTTGGGAAAGGGTCAAATAGTTTACATCAGAGCCCTTCTCAGCAACCTGCTTCTGGAGGGAACTAAGTATATTTGTTGTCACCTGCAGAACAGGCTGCCTAAAGGAAAGGGAGCTGGGATGTACCCAGAGGGAGCTTAGTGGGAAGGAGGTAAGGGATGCTGGGGGAAGTCCCCAGGGATTTGGGGGAGCTGTGACAAGGGGCTGGGGCAGCTCAGCAGACAGCTGGCACAGCTTGGGTGCCTCAGCCCCTCTCCCCACCGCGGCAAGGCTACTGTGGCTGCCACAGGCGGGGCGCTGTCCCACCCAGTTCCGTACCGCAGGGACCGGAGGGCTCGCTGCAGGCACGGTGCTGCTCAGAGGGCAAAGCATAGTGGGGGCTACCCCGTGAGGCAGCCGAATGATGGCCAGGCTGCTGGCAGTGCCTCCTGCTTCCCCTGGGACAGCCGGGTGTGCTGCCCGTCCCAGCCAGCAGCCAGGGCACCGCTCACCTCTTCCCGCAGCTCATACTGGTCAATGATGCTCTTCAGCTTCTCTGCCAGCTCCGTGTTCTCCTGGCAGAGCTTCATGTTCCTCTCACTCTGCTGCTCGATCTGAGCCTGGATTTCACTCAGTGTGCCCTGGAAGTGATTAGTTATTTCTTTCCTCTTCTCATCTTCCTCCCGTGCCCGCTGGATTGTTTCCTCCTGTTGTTAAATGGGAGAGAACACGGTAAGTGAGAGGCATAATAAGCAGTTCCAGAAAAATACTGTTTCAGAGTAGCATAAGGCTTCCCTTTGAAGGATAATACGTGTTTGCATTCCTCTTTGGAGATTTTCTTGCTTTCATCTGCTCCAGCATTAGGCAAGATTCTAAATTTACAGAGCCAATTACACAGTGGCCTTGAAAAAATTAGAGAACTAAGAATTTGCATGTATAAAGATGGATGTAGAGCAGAGCTTCAGGTCAAAGCAAGCCTGAAGGAAAGGACATACATGCATGTCTTGATTCATGATACTGCATCACACCTTTTTCTTTGGAAAAAATATTTAGTGGAAACAGTCAAAAGCTCTTTTATCAAAATTCTCTTTGACTGAATTAAAAAATCACCTTTTACAATGCCTCGTTTTAACAAGGAATCTTCATATCAAATTCATGGCCTTTGGGATTTAAATTTTTAAGAGAAATCCATCACTTGCTGAAGAATCCCTTCCAATTCCTTGATTTTCCTTCCCTAATTTTTTAACTGGCATAAACATTTGCACTAATTTACTAGCTAGTGAATTCAAGGAAAGCTTTCAAGTCGTTTCCTACAGAATTAAAGCAGACATTTAGATTTAATTTTTTCCCTATTATTGAACTTCTGTTTTAGATTTGTTTTTATGAAAAACAATGCAGAAAGAATCTGGATTCATTGCTTTGGATCCAGTAATGCAGACTATTTTTATTCCTTCCTCATTTTCTTCCAGGACAGTCTGCCCTTCTGGGGAAGGTAATCCTGATATAGAATTGCTAGACCATACCTGCTGTAGTTACAAATCAGGCCAGGACTGTGTTAAAAACTCACTCCACAGCATGCAAATGGCATACTCTAATAAGGTTTCAACTATCATAGTAATTTGCATAAAAATCTCTGATAACACTGCATATGGATATTTTCTATAAATATATTTGAATAAAGCCTTAGCTGACTCTAATAAGGTATAATTTGTAACATGAATGTGACATAGCAGGCATTGATTTGGGCCCTGCTCATAAAGTAAGGTGAATACCAAATGACCCAATTTCTGCTTAGCATGCACAACACGAGCCTGATCTAGGACAGCTGCTGTTCAAGGTAGGGCATGTTTGTCCTTTTGCTGTCCGGGGAGCGATAGGGATGCCAACACCTTGGATGATGGGAGGAAAGCAATGGAGCCATTAATAATACCCTGGTGCACAGAAATTAATAATACCCTGGTGCACGGAGCCCTGCTGTGCTCTGCAGTACACACAAGAACCTGTGTGGGTATTCATAAAGAGTAATGCAAAGTGTGAACCCAGAAGGACTCTATCTCCTAATAGGAAGGAAAAATTTCAGGTGGAACTGGGAAAATGACTTGGGGGTTGAGTCCTGGTTCAGTACCTGGCTTGGAAATTGGACTTACAGAAAATTTGCATGGAGATGAAAGAGAAGCTCCCAAATTTTTTTTTTCTCAATTGGTGAGAATGATTTTGAAATATTTTGCTTAACCAGCAATAGAGCTGTTTGTAGGTATTTTTTGTTTAAATCATTTTAGCAGAAGAATGACCTTCCAAAGTAGAGTTAAAAATGCTGCTCAGAAGATATTTTAGATCTATTGCTTTAACATTCCCAAAAGGAAACATTTAATTTTCTTTTAAAAGTGCATGTTTACAAATAATGTCATCCTTTTTATTTTTATTTGAAACTTTTTCCAAATTTGACTTGAATTCCTAGGTAGTTTCAATTAAGTCAGAATTCCATTTTATCTCTAATACACTGTTTAAAAAATTCCTCATGCCTCTTAGTTCTCCATTACATAGGTGCAGCCCTGAGCAGGCAGAAGAGTGCAGGTGCTTCACTTCTAGAAGTCAGAGTGAGAAATTGAACTTGCATGTCTGAAGTTGTCTTTTTGTGGCTTCAAAACATCCTTCCTCAAAAACATTTTATTGTTATAATGCAGGTAGCCTTATAACATGTCACTACCATGATTAAAGCTCTCCAGAGTAAGTCCATATGAATATAAACCAAAAAAAGTGGATTGTACATATGTCACACCAAACAGTTCTGTTACAAGGTGAATCCTGAGACTACCAATCATGCAAATGTAAAAAATCCAATCCTCTGTATACATCTTACTGAGAAGATCTTATTTCTTGCTCTTCTGAGGTAGAAAAATGCTACAATACAGAGCACAGAGGATAATATAAAGATTCATGGTTAAAGACACTGAGCCAGCAAGCATTTATTTGCAGGATGCAGGATTTCTCTGTATCTGTTCTGCTTTGGAGAAAAATATACTTAAGAAGGATATTTGCTTGGGGATGGGGGCTGGTATGTGTCCTGGGGAGCTCCTCAGAGGCCCTCATTTGTTAAATCTTTGAGATCTCAGTCACAGATTAAGGAGAACTGGCTGAGCAGAAGGACAACAGTGTGGCTACAGCACTGGGCAGAGACCAGCCATAAACTCTTTTTTTCTTTTCTCTGCCCTTTCTGAACCTTTGCACTCGCTGTTTACCCTTTCAAACATATGTTCTTGTCCTAGTGCAATACTGCTTTTGCTCTCATGTTTTGCTGCCAAGAATGTAAGAATGCATTGAGTAAAACCTTGTTAAAATTAAGACAGGGTATTTTGCAGTTTGGGATTTAGCACAGGAATGTGATATCATTTGTGAACAGAAGAGAATTGATACTGGAATTGCTCCCATGCCTCTCTGGGGTAGTTCCAGAAGACTATTGGTCTGCTGAAGCCATATCAGCCAAGATGATATGAGCAAGGAATCCTTTTTTCAACGAGCTGTGCTCTTCATTCCCAGGTACCATGGTTTGAGCCAGTTTGGAGCTGAGCCCATAACTAAAGCTGTTGACTTTTGTGACATTTGTATGAAAGTCATTGCTTAATGCCTGGTGGCAGGGAGGACGAGGGACCTGAGAAGTTCATGTCACTACAAGATGTTAAGTAGCTACCAAACTGTCAGATAATTGGCAGAACATGAACTCCATGCAGAGAAATGAGTTGCTGTTGCTCTTAGCAGAGCTGCTCTTTATTGCAGTGGGAACACATTTCGCTATTTCACAAACCTTTATTCTGCATTTCTTGGAGGGAGAATTAAACATCTGTGTAACTGCAAGGAAATAATCAGAGTAGCTGGACTGTATGTAAGTGAGAATTTGAGGCTGGTATCCAATACTAACCAGAAATTTTTCTTCTCTGATCTGCCCTGTGGATTTTCAATGCAGCTTTGCATTGCATATTCATCACCACTTGGCTGCATGGATCTGCAGTTAATGGGAATTCCACACACCAGATGAGTGAAGATGACATTTACATGACATGATGTGCATATAATGTACCACATGGTAAGTCAGAGGGGGGTTTCTGATCTGGCCAGGCCAGCTTTCTTCTTTGCTATTGAAATGATGCAATCTCCTAGCTTCTATTTTCCACGTTTTGAAACATAATCAAACTGCTAATCCCAAGCACTAAAAAATTATGAATCTCTGTCCTGCCAAAACCAAAATAAAAATATTCAAGCATAAGATTTTAAAAATACCATTTGATGGATTTTCTGGTTTTGGGCCCTCTCAGTCATAAGTGAAAGAAAATTGCACTCATTTATATAAATAGTACATGAGTTTCTGGACATTCACAGATTTCCAGGATTTAAAGCATAAAGGCAAATATTCCAAGAACTATGCTAAAATTCTTAGAGAGACAAAACTGGATAAAGATAATGAATGCCTTTGTTTATTACTTTATTTCTCATGCATTCTGCAAGTGTATTTTGTCTTACTGTCTTATTTAATTTATTCCGAGATAGCATGGGAACCAGAGGAAAGATAGTATTCTGGGTTTCTTAAAAGGTCTCCAAATTCTAAGAAGTGATGAAAATTTGAACACTTCTTCCTAATACCAGATCACCTCAGGCATATTCCCTGGCTCACCCAGCGAAGATACACAATAAAAAATAAGAACTGAGCCTGAAATTTATAGGTTTATTTAGAGAACCTAGTCACAAAGTAAAGCAGTCCAACAGGTAAAAAGATGTTGAAAAGATACTTTCCTAATTGTAAAGATGAAATGTGCAAGGAAGTATTTATATACAAAGAGAATGGAAAAATCATGTGTTCTAGTAGGAAGATTAATAAGTATAAAATAGCTGGGAAACTGTATGAGGAATTCAACAAAATTTGTTCCAAATATGTTTTCCAAATAGAATTAGTTTTTCTAAATGTCCCAGTCTTCACTGATTTGTTCCACTGATATGATTTGCTTAGGAATATCAGTTAAGGCTACGCAAAGCACTGTACACTGTATCCTTAATTCACTTTAAAACTGGCTTGTATTTCTTTTGATAGATTTCACCCACAGGTGGTCTGGTAAGTCACTGTGGATCAATATTGAGGAATAGCTCAGGTCTAATACAAATGACAGGCACAAATTTAATTTTCATTTCCAGTTCTGAGCAACTATAACTGAGCACAGAGAGATTTGCTTCTAGCTTCCCTATGTGTTAAACTGCTTTTATCCTTCTACTAGGGCACACACAGCCCTCTCCCAGCTGTATTCTTACCAGCACACAATGAAAGTCAGAGCAAGACTCTGAAGGTCCACTACTGAACCAATGGAAATGAATGAAAATGCATTACCAGTAATAGAGGTTATGTCAGGTGAAATTCTTGCTGCTGACAATTCCTATGTGTAATTCTATGCAAAACTATATCCCCATTAAGAAAGGGGGGATAGATCAAAGCAGAGGCCTTTTGTATACTAATACCAACACTATCACTAACATGCGCTCAGAAAAAAAAAAGGATGATCAAACAGAAATATTCTTCTTGAACATACTTTTTTTCAAGGAGCATAATCATATTATAAATTCCACATTTAAATGGCATGATGCACCAAGCAATTGGTAGACATGGTGTATGGACCCCAGCATTTTGATACTCCCAAAATTTTTCTCTTTTAACTGATTCTCATAATCCAAACAACTTCCACAAATAATGTTGGCATTCTTCCTGTCTTGACGTTTGGTGTCTTAGACAAGTGTCCTGATTGACTGATCCTCACAAATCACTTGAAAAAGTCCAAGTGCTCGAATTACATGAAAACACCCACCAGCCTCCTGTGAGTCCACTGGAGCAAAGCTGGTGTTCCTGTGGTTCTGTCCATGCACGTGCATTTGCATCTGCACTCTGAGGGACATGGTCTGTTAGCCCCACTGCTCTCTTCTGCACTGAGCTCCCTAATAATGCAAGGAGGGCTTAGAGCTAGTGTGGGCAAACCCAGTGTCCAAAAGTGCTGGGATATTTCCAAATGAGAAACAAAGGGGTCTTGGTGTAAACAGACCTCAAGATCAGAGTGTATATATAATTATCATATATTGCAGATGCAGATGCAAAAGTCCCTTTGATTTGGTACTAGAGGGAGATGGCAAGGTGTCAACATCATCTTTCCCCTCACTGCTGGGTACAGTGATGAGGCTCCCACTCACCTTGAGGTTCTTGTTGTGCCTCTGGAGCTCCCGGCACAGGCTCTCGAGCTTGCTGCGGGCAAGGATGGCTCGACTGTGCTCACTCTGCAGCTGGTCCTTCTCCTTGGTGATCTGGGTCTGTCTCTTCTGTAGATACTTCAGCTTTTTCTGCTCAGCACGATGTTCTTCAAGCTGGGCAAAACGGGGATTAAAACAGGGAAACATTGATTGAAATGAAACAAATAGGGATAGAAAAGAAAAATAGCTCTTTTGGTCTGGGGAAAGTCTTCACACTTTCTTAACCTCTTAGGAAATCTTTTTATTTACCAGCTCTAATGTGATAGGAGAGAAGAACCTGGAGATTCCCAAGCCTGCTTGCTGCAACTGTCTCAAATGGGCTGTACTGTGGGTGGGTGAACATAATTGTTAACATTCTTGTCACACCATTTTAGCTCTTCTTTCTTTGGTTTGAATTTCTTTGAAGGACATCTGTGAGGTTTTTATTTTTGTTTCAACATTTGGAACTAGAGCAGTCAGTAGTGCTTTATGTGGTGAGATTTCTCCAGATCATGAGGTGATACAGTAGTTGCTAATTCTATTTTATTTTTTCTGAAAAAGAAGCAGTTTCCTAAATATCCAGGAACCTGCTGGACAAAATAACAGAAGAGGTACTGGAGACCAGGAATTCTGTTCATGTGGGGGCTGTGTTGCTGATGGAGGAGAATTCTCTTCAGAGAAGAGCTTCCCAAAATGACATGTGGCACCTCCTCTTGCCAGGCTCCTCTGGCTCACAGGACCAAGTGAAAACATCTGTCAGTTGTGTTTCTGAAGGTCCTTTCGTCAGTGGGGGTGGGTCATGGTGCATCAAACCTATTTTGGGCTCTTTGTCTTCGTATAATTCCTGGAGGAAACATGGACAGTCCCTGATGTTCCTTTGGGAGCCTGCTGCTCTGTGGGGGCATGACTCCTGCCTTCCCTAGAAGGCTGGTAGGGAGTGGGGTGTATTTGGAGGGGGCAAAGAGGACCAGCAACATAATTGCTAATAGTAACCCCTGCACACTCTGGTTATTTCTTTTGATGTGTGTCCATCACTGGATGTTTGGGAAAAAATTCCTGTACTGTAAATTAACACCTTAACAATGAGGTCAAAGAAGTCTTTCACCTCTGAAGATTTTAATGATTTCATCTCCTGTTCCAACACACAATAGCCTTCCTCACTGTATCACAGATGTGCATACATTGCAAGGTATTTCTGAAGTCCAGATGTTTTCTGATCGAAAAACGGCAGCACATGAGCTTAAACATGCAAACCTTAATAATAACAGTTGCTATTAGGACTACATTATCTAATAATATGTTACCACTTGTACTAATTAACCCCAGTACGACTGGGAAACTCTGTGAGCATTGGGGAATGATGTGCAGCTCAAACAAGACAGTCAACAGCATCTAATTTTACACTTTCATCTGTTTTCTGCAGATGTTCAGTAATTTATCCTTACAGTTGAGAGGTCTATGCATTATGAATCAAATCACAGCTAAGTGTACCACAAAACAATACTCTCACCAGCTTGGAGTATATTTACAGTTTATGTCCAACTTTTAATATGTGTATTGTCTACTTTTGCTCCTGTAGATCACAATATGGGCTTTTGCATCTAATCAAGCTGCACTAGCTGAAATAATTTTTCTAGTATTGCAGGAAAAGAAATTTCTTTTCTGTAATTAAGGCTGAGATCTTTTTTCTTCATAAGTTTGTTTTTGTCCCCTTCCCCTTTGTGCTGAAAAACATAAAAAGTGTTCTTTTTGCTTCACATTTTGCATGCACAGCCTGTGCTCAGTGGATAATGATTTATCCAAATTTCATGATTCACTCAAACTATGCTTGAGATAGAGGGCTCAGAATAAAGTTGGTCTTAATAATGATATGAAAAGTCTTCCATGCATTTTTTTGGCTTTTTAACCGCCATTAATATTACTTGCACTAGAAACTTATATCTCAAAGTTCTCAGGAATATCTAAGACATGGTGTTACTTTTGCAATGAAAAAGGCAATTCACTGGTAAATAGGAATGCCGAAAGGGTCCCAAATAATACATTTTTAAGAATAATTATTTAAATAGAAGCTAAAATTAACTGCAAATAGGAGCAATTTTGATTTTTGAAAGCTGTCCTAGAGAAATAAACAGTCAATTTAGGAAAAAAAGTTTTATCTTGATCCCACTGCAGACAATGTCAGAGCTCATATTTATTTTTTAGCATATTTTTCTTGCACCCAGCACTTGTGAGACTCACAGACTCTGGAAATAATCCAGTTATAAACAATTCTGCAACAGCTGTTTGTAAGCAAAAGCTGTTGTAAACCTCAGTCTGCTCTGCTAACCCAACACACCGGATTTAGTGAATGAAATGTTCTCTGTTGGCGAGTAGCACGGCAGAGCTTGTGCCCAAATGGCTGCGTCATCCCACTTCCCCATCCCTGCTGGTGTGGCTTCTACCTTCACCAGCCCATGCTCCAGCCTGCAGTGTACCCACAGTCATACAGACTGTGCCAGGGCATGGGCTGGCAGGGACATAACGTTGCTGGGTGGCCTCTTCAGCTACAGCCAGCCCCAACACTACTTGGAGCAGGGGAAGCACTGCCAGCACCCAGCTCCAACACATGGCTACACCTTCCCCTGAGCTGTGCTGCAACAAGTGTTTGTCTCACCACACGGCTCACCAGACCAGGGAGCTGATCTGGCTGGAAAACGCCTCAGCAAAAGCAAGATGTGATCTGAAGTGTGTGATGGGGATGGACAAGAGGGATCAGGGAGAGCAGTCACAGCTACAGCCAACTGCTGACAAGCCATTAATCACCATACGCCCCTCAGCCACTTCGAGTGAGAAGGGTAAGGCTGTCTCCAACAAGGTTTTTGTTGTATTTAAGGAATGATTTATTTCAGTGACATTGCACAGTATGTCAGAAACAAGTGTTCAGTACTTTTGTTTTAGCACTTTCTCCTGCATGGGCTACTGGCAATACAACCCCTGTTTTACACAGTGCTGCAATGCCATTTGAATGCAGTGGAGAGTACTTTGTAGAGGAAGAAGACCCATTTCAGTTAATCCGTGAGCATGAAGTCCCTTTAAGCATGAGATAAACTATGAACGGCATGAACCCCATTTATGAAATCAGAGGATTTTACATGAAAAACGGAAAGCTAAATTTCACTTCACACTATGATGAGACATGGACACATCTGTGCATAAAGCCAATTAAAAAGTAAATGTTCTGCTTCATGCATTTTTCAGCACTCCACAAAGCGTAAAATGCTGCAGCCTTGTCATTTGCAAGATTTCCACAGCTTATAGTCATACAGTCCTTTGACTACAAAGGACAATATCCCTTCCTCTGAAAATAACCCATCTTAAGTGTGGAAAGAACAGTCAGGTAGGTGGCATTGTTACAGGAGTGACATTATGGTGGCATAATGTCACTCCTTTGACTCTTCATTTCATTGTGCTGTGGCTTCTCTTGCAATTAGTCTCAGTTGTCTATTATCTGCTTCCTAATATAGGAAGTTTTATAGTAAGTCCTGTATTTTCATTTTGATGCAATCACCAGTGCATAAATTAAAGCAATACCCGCAACAGAAACATGCAAAACTCCTTGCAGGAGGTGAAGGCAGGGGCCTAGACACCAGTCTCCAGTGTGGGTCAGTTTGGTAGATTTGCCTTTAAGTACAAATATTCTGCCTCATCAACTTTCTGGCCCAAATCTTGTTTTCCTCACTTTTTACTTTTTTTTCTCTTTTTTACCCATAATTATCTGACCTTGACAACTGTATTGGGATTCACTTATCAGGACAGATACTACTGGTATGTGAGGTTTGACCATGATGCATGTCATGTATTTTTTATACCTTCTTGTGTAGGCAGTTTGTACAGAAAAGAGCCAACATTGTACTCACCAGCTCAGCATACTTCTTAAACAACAGGTCCAGCTTCTCTTCTGGAGTATTCAGCTTATTCAAACTTTGCATCAGTAGGGTGGCTTCTTTTCCTTAGAAAAAGAGGAAGCAGAGATTTGATGCTAGAGATAGTTTGTAGTTGATGTACCGTTATGAAATTGGTTGTTTGATGCATGGGTCTGTAAAAACACAGGGTGAAATGAGGCATTTTGGAATGAAAGGAATAATTTTTACTGTAAATTTCTGAGTTTTTCTTTGCCCCATAAGAACAAACATGCTAGGACTTTCCTCCATTTCAGACCTCAGTAATGGGCATTTTTCTAACAAAAGCATTGTCTGTAAAATGCTTTTGTCCTGTGTAATCTGATTTTCATTCAACATGATTAGGTCAGACACATGGCACATTTGACTAAAATAGGACTGAAAGGGCCTGGACCCCAAAGGCTCAGGAACAGCTCTCTTTGCAAGTAAAAGTGGATCAAGTCTGGTGTATTCAGCTCCTTTGCTGATAGACCCACACAAGACATCAAGAATTTTAAGTCAGATATAGAGACTATGGTGTGGAAGTAAACAATCAGAGAGTGGTAGGTGCTGCCAGCCAGGCCTGGGCTACGTGATGCTTGTGTAAATCAGTTCCCTGACTTGGTGGAGAAAGCTTGTATTTTAGCTTTGCACGGCCAGAGAGTTATTAGACTCTCTCCAGAGAGAGTCTAATAACTCTCTGGCCGTGCAAAGCTAAACCACTGCACAGCCGTTTAGGTATTGCTTCTCCTCTGATACCTCTTGGTTTTCATTTCAGCCCCAGGTAGGAGCTGCAGCTTGAACACTGCTTGTTCATCAAATACAAAGTATCCCTGACATCCCTAGAGATAAGGTTGCCTGTGGTCCCAGAGGCTTGGACATGCTTTTTCCAAATACTCCTCCTTCCTGAGACTGTTAGACAAAATCTGCTTTCTGCTTTCGGCTGGACATTTTCTATGTTTTCAATTCTAGTGCAGTACAGGAGTACTGTCTCTGGAGAAAATCCTTTACTTCACACTAAATTCTCTACAGCATCGGCATAAATAAGTGGAAGTGAGCTAAAATCAAATCCTGGTGTGAACTGTCACAAGGGCAGATGGAGAACTGTGTGTTGGTAGGGTTTTCACTGAGCTTGCTGAGGTACCAGTAACAGCACCAAAGCCAAGGCAGTAGAAACTGAGGAATTTTCTTCTGGGCATTCCAAGAATTTTTGAGGAAGAAAATCCATGTCATGTTCTATGCTTAGTCCCTTGTCTGTAAGAATGTGCTGTAATGATTCCTTTATAGGCTTAGTATGTGTTTGAGTTTGTTTTCTCATGCAAAGGAGAAGCTCGAAGATTGGCTGGAGTTAAATGTAGGAAGGGAAATAATTTACATCTATATTAGATTAGAATGTAACTACATTGCTCTCTAGTGGCTGCCCAGCAGAAAGTACATGTATACAAAAACTTGCTAAGACTTCTTTCTAGCTCAGCTGACAGCCCTGCAGGGCTGAGGTGTTAGAGAACAAATGTATTGGCTTATTTCATATATATAATATGATGAGTCCAGGGGTTTACTAAATGAAAAATAACCTGGATGTGACAGTAAATTTCTTCTGCAGGTCCCCATGCCACATAGTAGCACCATTATTACTGTTGTGATCAGTGAGTAGTCATATCTGAGCAGAAGGGAGAAGAAAATATTCACTAAGGTACAGATGAAAGGCTAGGTTTTCCTTCTTCTAAGTGACTTTGTGCAGTGTGTCATTGGACTGACAGCTTTGGCTAACCAATGTGGGCGGCCCAGTAGTATATCAGTGTTGTGTGATACAGCTCTTTTTTTTTAAAGAACTAATATCTGATATAGACTACATGTTGGGTAGTGCCAAAAATAATTAGCAGTTATAGAAAAGCTGTAATGGTCACTGTAAGGGCAGTGTGAGTACGTAAATACTTACCTAGTCCCTTCAGGATTTTCTTCTCCAGCTTTTGCTCCCTGTTGCCACTGGGTTCCTTTGCTTTGGAAGCATCCCCAGGAGTCAGCTTCTCCTTCTCACTCTCTTCATTTCCATCTTCATATTCTGCATCCTCCAAGCTGCCTGGCTCTCCCTTCTCAGGCCTGTCTGTTCCTGTAGCAGTGCTCTCCTTCTCCATCAGGCTCGTAGCAGACCCGTAGGTTTTAATGATGTCCTCCAGCTGCCGGCTCAGCTCCTCTGAGATGTCACACACGGCTGCTTCAGGCCAGGTACTTGGCTCCTCCATGGGGACTGGAGCAGGGGATGGCAGGCCAGGAGCAGGTTTGTCCCCACTCTGCCCCTGGATGTCCTGCCCAGGTGAGGTAGAAGACTGGTCATTCTCCATGCTTAGTGCAGCACCTGACAGAAAAACAAATGGAGGGTTAATTTAAAGGCATAGAACTAGCCATATAAATAATTAGTCATCAAGCTGTTCCCAAAGATTGGCCAGCATGTGAGTGATTTTGTGTGAAATTTGGGATGGCAGCTTATCCATTGGTTCTGGCTTGACAAATATGTCACACTTAGATAAATAACCAAGGTGATTTGCCTGCAGGGGAAAGGCAAATTATATACTTTCCAAAAGAAAAGCCTACCCATATCTAACACTTAACAATGAAAACCTCTTATTCCCACTGCCAGCAATAACACATGAAATGACACCCCAATCACTTATATAATTTTCCTCCTTGAATAAAATATTTGCCACATGTTTACTTTTCTTGATCTGTTTACCTGCAACACTGGCTTTCGATATGGGCAGCTTCACTTCAGAGCTACATTAGTTTCATTTCCTGTTTCTCTCCTGTTGACACATCTTAAGTCAATAATCGCAAAAAATATTTTAAATTAAACTGGTGCACTGAAAATTGCACTGTGCCCTTGGAAAGCCCAGCATGGTGCTTGATCTACAAGAGACGTGCTTTGGTACCGTCACAATAACAGCAAAGAAAAAGATTAAGAGCTATAAACCACCCTTCTCTTGTACTTGCTGCATGCTGCTGACAGCTTCTTTGACAAAGTACAAACTACAGAATAAATCACAATGAAATAAACCCAACCACACATAACATAGTTTGATAGTCCATGGTGTTTTGTGGGGTGAATTTCAGCTAATTTATTCCCAGTTTACAAAGGGAAGTTTTTGTTTTCTCAGGTTTTTGAGCAGCTGCACTCAGCCAGGCAAATACAGAGCCCCCAACATATCTGTGTTCCCGCTCTGGCTTACCCAGGACCTGGTAATGAGGTTGTCAGCAAGAGCATCCTGGGCACCAGGAAAACTCAGAGTAGAGAAGGCCCCTTCCCTCTTAGAGGGAGAGGCTGCTGGCACCTCTGTGTTGCCCTCATGAAGCAATGCAGAGGTGTGGGGTGCACAGCTGGACTTTGATCTGCAACTACCCCCACTACTGCTTGACTGCAGACTCTGTACTCTTTCCAGCCATGAGTCCTTTCTCTCTCTTTTCCAGACTGATTTTTGTTCCTCTCCTTAATCATATGATTTATAATTGTGCCAGTGGGGAAGAGGGGAAGAAAGTTCCTTCTCGGCTGGTTCTTTCCAGCATCTGAAGTGGCTGCTTTCTTATTTTTTAAAAGATTTTGAAAACATGGAGCCAACTGGGAAGCATTTTGTTCCCTGTTCAAACAGGCAACAACATTTGTTTTCTATAGTGTCTAAATTTCTACAGCTTTCAAAACTGTAAATAACATGACCAAAGGCATTATATGATAAGAGAGATGTCATTTACTGTAATAAATGACTCAGTGTTCTTAAATTCTCCCCAGTCAAAGTGATGTTTGGAAGTGCAGTGATGGCCATTGCTAAGGCAACATTTTTGGAGATTTGATTTTCTAGCTATATGACCAGGCTTGCAGATAAGATAGTCAAATGGGTTATCATCTCTCAAGCAAATAATTGAAAGCTTTGAGTGGGTTCGGGAAGTGCTTGAAAACTGTTAGCTATAAATCCATGCCCCTGCAGCCCACCCATAGATACAACTTGCCAGCAGAAATGGCTCAGGAATGCATCTGGACCTGGTCTCACAGACCTGTCACACAATCACGTCCCATTCTTTCCTCACTCCTCGTGGCACAGCCATTATATCACTGCAAAATGATTGTAAAATTACAGCCATCTGATTTGATGTCATATCGAGTTTAATTGACATTGAAAAATTAGACCCTATATGTGCAATTTAAGTAAATAATTCCAGATAGCACAAATGTTAGCCTTCTGTTTGTGATCTTTTTAAACTAGAGTTAATTGACTGCCAACTGATTCAAGGTCAATAAGAGTATTGTAAAGGCTAAGCTAGACACTCCACAAAATATGTGTTTATCTCTGACATGTTCAGGCTAGTGTTTACTGTTGCAATCATTAATTTGAGCTAATTGGCAGTTGGCAATCAATCAGCTAGAAAACCCAGGACTACTAGCTCTTGTTTAGGCAGAATAAAACTCTCAGAAAGTATATCCCAGTTCAAAATAGCTATTTTTGGAATATGTCCATCAAAGAGGGAGAGCAGGGCTGCAAAATGCTCCATTTCCAAGTATTCATTTCTTTTCTGACTATCTCCCCCTCTCTGTAAGAAGGCTCAAGCCAATGTTCTCCCTGTACCCCGACTCTCTCCCTTGGCTGCCTCCCAGCTTCATCACTCATGTGGTAGCACTCTCTGGCTAAAGGTTTCCTCTTATGTGAATCACAAAGCATGTCTCTAATTCTGTAGGCTTTAAATACACAGTGGCAATTGATCTGTGCATGATGTGTCTCAGTAACAAGAGAAAAACATGGGTGAATGAAAGAGAAACTGGATTATTAGAATCAAGGACACGAGATGCTTACAAGCTGGCCTTGCAGGAAATCTTCCCCAACATATATTCCTGGCTAGAAAGGGATTAGTTATAATCAGTCTGAAACCATGGCAATTCACAACTGCTGAGTTTCCATCCACCAGCCGAGAAAGGTGAGCAGGCAGGAACCCCAGAAATACACAGCAATGAACTTCTAACCCAAAAGTGCCCACCCACTGGGTCATACTAGCAGTTGTATTTACACACACAAATAAATATCCTAATGTTTTATTTTGTTCTTCCTCAGACTAAACCAGAGGTCTGATAACTGCTTCCCAGCACAAACACAACGCCTGTGAAGACTTCTGTAACTTGTTTTGCATAACAGCTTCCACAGTGCTGCAGTTTATGTTGAGGGAGTCACAGCATCTGAGAGTTGTCTGCTTACAGCTTTTGATGCTGGGAGTTTTTAGTGCAGTTGGCCCCAGTTCTCCCTTGTACCCCAGCCTGCTTAACCTTGATGTACACTACGAATTCTCCCTTATCAGGCCATAAAAGACTTTTGGTGCCAATTTCAGCAAGACCCAAAGTGTTTACATTATACTCTATCTTAAACACATTGATGCCTAAAAATTAGGTGATGGAGTCCAGAAGAGGAATTACTCGGTTTTTCAGACTTGCCCAGTTTTAGACTGGCCACCTCTTCAGTTTTGCAACTCCTACTAGCATCACTGTTTCCTCCAGGCACCTGAATTTCCAACACAGCCTTATCCTGTTTTATGGCAAGGGGGAGGACTGCCCAGTCTGAGTCTGAGCATTGCATCTTGTTTACTCTTTTTCTCCTGCATTCCCAAATCCTGGACCTGTTCCACAGCTGTGAGATCAGCACCTTACTTGGCCCTGGTGTTTTGGATGGAAACTTGACACTTGTGGTTGCTGCCTACAAATAGTCCCTGTGGTCCTCCTCTCCTTCAGTGGGGAACACCCCCAAGAGCCAGAGGGGGCTGCTGCCTCCCCACTGTGAGAAAGACTCTTCTCCACTCTCCTTCCTTCGTCAAGAACTTGGGAAGAGTCAGGACAGAAATACAGATTTCAGCATAGCTGAGCACACAGCACAGCCACAGCTGCAGCCAGAGACAACAGCAAAAGGTGTATGCCTCAGATCAGTCTGGTTACATGCTGAGTTTGTTTGTCTGCAATTATATCCCTCAATATTTCAAATTTACAGCACAATTTGCCTTCACTGTGCTTTGAAAACAGCCAGTATTTCCAAAGTAAAAGGTCAGTAGGCAAGGGCCAATGACTGGTTTAGCAGAGCTGCAACAGCCATCCCACTGCTGCTGGGAAAACTGTTCCTGTGCTGGGGTGTGCCAGCCTACCTCTCGCACTGCTGGGAGCTGGCACTGCTGCCCAGGCACCCTCCTGGCATGACCAAAACACAAATTAAACATCTTCTTAGCTTGCAGGCTGCCTTGAAGAGGGTCACAGAGTTTTGTTTATCTTTTATAAACAGTGTGCTTCCCCTTCCTTCTCATGGGATTTGCTTCCTGATTTCCTTCTTGCAGCTTGAACTTCTAGAGGGTTTACAGACTGGTCTATATTTAGCTTTTGCATCCCCATGTATTCAGCAGAAGGACACATGGCACCTGCTCTGCAGCCAGGAGCTATTTTAAGCCCTTCTAAAATGGGTGATGGTATTTAGCACTTTATGCTCAAAGTTCACATACACACACATTTCTTTAAAACAAAGCTTTACATATATTTGCACCAGCCAACACATGCTGATAAAATCTGATTTTTTATCTTTATATAAGACCAGATGGGTCTGCAGTGACTCCTCAAAGCAGCAAACATTAAACTCTGGAATTGCCCCTGCTACTGTAGCTCCAATCACCCTCCAGAAAAATAGAAGTACCTTCTTACAGTGTAGATAGACAGTACCTTATGTGTTACTTTAGAAAGCAGAGATAAAACCAGCTGTATCAGCTACCCACTGCATTTGAATAGCTCTATGATTTATGTGCAATTTTCTAGTACAAACTGAACAAATTTTGGAGGTTTCATGGCAGTTTTCCATGCAGGCTCAGAACCAGACTTGGAGGCTTTCTGAAGCCTCCTGCCTCACGTCTCATATGGCACCTGAACCTTGACCATTGCTGTAGCAGACCACACATGGCCCCCAGTCTCAATTCAACACAAGCGCTACCAAAGTAATCTTAAATTTCTCTGATTATCTTGAGACAAGAATGTCTTACTTTCACTAACAACCTTGGATACCTCCCTGTTTTCCTCAGATGTCACATGGTGCCCAGACTTTCCTAGGGCTGTTCCTAGAAAATGCAGGTTGACACTCCCAAAGGGAAGTACTTACATTAAAGCCCTTGTGCCATGTCACCAAGCGGTGACAGCAAGGAAGTTGTTCATCAGACTTACCGGAGCAAAGAGAAGATCTGAGCAGAGGAAAAAAGCCAGGCAGAAAGCTCAGACAAGGGCACACAAGCAACAGGTTCTGCAATCCTGCCACTGAGGAAAGAGAGACAGGAAGACCAAGTGAGGCGGGAAGGACAGAGTGACACAGGAGGAGCAAACAGCGCAGGGACTGAGTGCGCACTGTGCAGGGACTGTCTCTGATAGGCGCAGGGGAAGCTGCCTGCTGGCTGGCAGCATGAGCCAGCTATGTTGGCTATTCCCTGCTCTGACAGAGATAGCACGAGAGATTAGAGACTTGGACCCTCAGAAAGAGAAAAGAAAGGAAGGATACTTACACAGCTGCTACCTTTCAAATTTAAGTCTTAATCCCTCAATGACTTGAGGCGTTATGCTGTGTGAAATTTGTCTGTATTGACAATGGATTGGTCGAACTTGGTTGAATTTTTCTATGTCTACCACAAAGACTGGGATGGATTTCCATAATGTGAATTCTCAGCTGTGACTGCCCTTTGCAGCCTGGGATTTGGGCAGGATTTGTTAAAAACGGACAGATTCTCAATCATAGACTCACTGGCTGGAAGAGACCACAGGACGTCTTTAGTTTAAGCTCTTGCTTGAAGGAAGCTCAGCTGTGATCTCAGACTAGGTCTCTCAGGGCTTTAAATCGGTCTTTAAAACCTCCATGGATGGAGACTGCATGACCTCCCTGGGAAGCCTGTTATCTGGCTTGACTGTCATGGCACTGAAAAAGTTTGTCTTTCTACCTAGCCTTAACTTCCCTTGTTCCAGCTTGTGCTTATTACCTCTTGTCTTCCCACTTTACACTCCTATAAAGACTGTCTCTATCTTCTTTATAATCTCCTCCAAAGCTGTCCCTTGTCCAGGCTGAACATCCAATCTCTCCTGACAGGATAAGTGCTGCAGTGCCAGCCACCATGGTGCTACTCTGTTGAATTGATCAACTTTTCCATTAAGGCAGCGATACTAAAAGAGGTGAGTGGTGTAGCTGCCCCTGATCCCAGCAGCTCCCAAACAAATATTGTAGCCAAGATAACCTCCCTGACCTACTTTCAGCATGTGACTGTGCCGGCTCATGTTGGCCCAAGCAAGCAGAGTGCTCCCTAGGGAGCTCAGCTGCACGCTGCTTATGTAGCAACCAGCATTTCCCACCTCTGCGACTCACAAGCCACTCAAGCACCATCTTGAGATGCCATATCACCTAAGCACCATCTGCTACCCACTCCCTAGCAGGAGATGTAGGTCAGTTCAATGCACAGATATGCAAACAATGGAGAAATGACAGGCTGGTACTGGAAGTGGCAGCCAGGGCTATGAGAAGAAATGAGACTTGGTCTCCAGTGAAAAACAAAGAGGCTCAGAACAAAGGGTGGCAAAACAAATGTATACTATGATGATTTGGAGTAAGCTTCAGAATGATCCATGGCAACAGAAGAACCAGAAATGCTTTGTGCCTGCTTTACAAGGGATGCCAGAGAAAGCAGTACTGGGCAGCTCAGTATCAAGAACTACCAGCTCAAAAATAGTCTGTATGTTAGCAGCATCTCAGACTTTTACTGAAGAGGACTAAAGGTCTTGCTATATTTGTGGAGATGGTGGGGCAAAAAGTTCACGCTTTAAGTGGTTTCTCATTAGTCTTATTTCTCTACCTGGAAAAGGCAGCTCCTGTAATCTGGGGATGCATGGGCATTGTGGCTTCAGGGAAAATCAGTTCTTCCAATCTTCTTCAGGCACTAGTGGTGGCTTGGTAGTATTCCTAAGGAAGTCACTGATTTAGGGGTAACAAAAAGGAGTGAGCTTGCAAGGTCAGGGGCTTCTGTAGAAAATCTTTTGGAGAGGGTTGGAAACTGGCTGGATGTGTTTTGGAGAAGATAAAACTATGGCAATGTTTGTGACAGGGCAGTGTGAGAGATCAGAATACCAGTGACAATAAGAGTGTTTGTATGGGCTCTTTGTGCTCCTCCTGATTTGACTGAAGAATTCTCCTGTTCCAGTCCCTGATCATTTTTCTTTTGAAATAAAATCAGCTCTGAGATCAAAATGCACAAGTGAGCTACCAAGGAGCTAAGTAACAGCTGAGCTGCAGAAACTTACACTGGCATATTCTCACTTTTTGGCAAACACAAGGCAAGACAGGTTCAGCTTTGCTCTCTTTCACTGGAGTTAAAGCTATCACGTGTCAGCTCATTTTTGCAACAGCTTCACAGCATGTATGGGAACCCTTATCACAGCTCAAATGAAATTATGGGATTCACTGGGCACTGGGAACTTGGTCATGTCCTTGAGACATCAGAGTGCACTGATAGTGGGAAATGAGTTGGGGTCATCATTATAAGAATCAGCTATGAGTAGTACATATTCTGAGTTGTTCCTAAATATGCAAGTAAATAAAGCAGTCTGTGGTAGAGTCAGGAAATAGAAAGGCACAATAAAATCAGTATTACTAAGTTTGTGGGGAGTACGTGGGTGTAGCTTCAGAAGATTAAAAGGGATCTGCTGGATTTTGGGCTGTGAACTGAAATAACTGTCTTAGAAATGGAAAGGCAAACTCAGAGAAATTTGGAGGAGTGTGTTGAAACTGCCATGCAGGCAATTTACATGCTGAGGACAACCAACTGACTGGCACATGGACTCCGCATGCTGGGATGGTTACATCTGGTGAGCTCAGGAGAGAGTGGACTGAAAGTGCTTTCTGTGGAGCCTGCACAGTGTCTGAGGTCTCAGCTTTTGCAACGTTTTAGGCATTCCATGTCCCTGCTTTGGGGAAGAGAAAGAAATCTTACCCTAATACATGAAAAAAAGGAGAAATGTACCTTCCTCACATTAAAGCTAGATGACTCCTTAAGAATTTGCAGGAACAAAACTGAGTTTATTTTACAGATGTATTCAGCTATGAGCTGGATTGCATATCAATAACCCTAGGCTCTCTGTTGTACAGTGGCATTTCCATGAAGGTCATAGGGAATATCACAAACAAACTGTCTATTTCTGGATTAAACGTAATCATCATCAGCATAAATGTATTGAAGGATAGATTTCCCAGGGGAGGAAAAAAATTTCTACCTGCATTTGTCATTTGCTCTGTATAATAGAGAATGTGTTTAGCCTTACCAAATGGAAGGACAAGTTCATCATTAAGTAAATGCTATTGAAGCTTTTGGGTTTCCTTCCTATCTTCCTCTAACATACCTTTTCCCTTCTTTGCCTAGGCCATTTTCCACAGCTGCAACATTCAGCTCTCACCTGCTCTCTCCTCTCCTCACTTCCTCCAGCGCTAATGTTGCTTTTGGAAGTTTTGTGTGTTCTGTGTCCCATGGGATAGTTTAGGTGAAAGACTGATGGTTCATGTTTAGAGTCTCTCAAATGCTCAAGGGCTTTAAAAAATGCCGACACTGAAGGCAATACTGTGTTGGATAAAACCACTTGAAAAACTTTTGAGGGTTTCTTTTTCACCACAAGCAATGGCAAGCCTTAGTTGTTCTACCACTTAAACAAACACTTAGTTTCTGCAGAAGCCCTAACATCCCCTGGAAGCCATACAGACTGATTTGTCCTGCAGGCCAGTCTTTGGCAGAAGGCAAAGAGGCTGCAGAGGTTCTCCTTCCTTCTGAACTGGCAAGGAAAGGGCTGTCTGCACCCCTCTGCAACTTGTAGCTGCTCTGCTTCATGACCCTGCTAGCCAGCAGCAGAAGGAAATTTGGAGACGAGCTTTCCCAGTCCTGTCACACACAGGGATGCAGATGTCAGTGGACTGCCATGGTCTGCTACTTCAGTGCCAGTTCTGTATCAGTGAGAGTATAATTTTTTTATTCTTGTGCAGGAACTTCTCTAAGAATCTCAATGAGTTTTTAATGGCTTTCCTCCTGACCAGTTTTTGGTTTATTTTTTGACAGATACAGGTTTTTCAAATTATAGTGTGCAGGGACAGAACCACTTGCTGTAATACCACTATTTCAGTCAATTATATTATAAACATCATTAGAAGGCCAAACACACCCTGGACTGCATCAAAAGCAGCATGGCCAGCAGGTCAAGGAAGGTGATTCTCCTCTATTCTACCCTCCTGAGACCCCACTTGCCCAGCTCGGCACAACAAAGGTGTGGACCTGTTGGAGCAAGTCCAGAGCAGGGCCACAANTTCTACAGGATCCCTGTTCCAACAGAACCACACCTGACACTCCAGGAGGACTGCAGCCACAATTCCAATTGGAGTGCTACCAACACTCTTCCCAACAGGGTGCCAGGTTGTGTTCTGACTCAGTCAGTATTGTTTTAGTTTACTGCATTGATTATTTTATCNAGCATGGCCAGCAGGTCAAGGAAGGTGATTCTCCTCTATTCTACCCTCCTGAGACCCCACTTGCCCAGCTCGGCACAACAAAGGTGTGGACCTGTTGGAGCAAGTCCAGAGCAGGGCCACAAAAAAGTGGGAGGACCTCTCCTATGAAAAAATATTAAGAGAATTGGGATTGCTCAGTTTGGAGAAGGGAAGATCTGGGGAAACCTTATAGCAACCTTCCAGTACTTAAAGGGAGCTTATAAATGAGAAAGAGCGACTTTTTACATGGACAGATGGTGATAGGACAGGGGCAATTACTTCAAACTGAGAGATGGTAGATTTAGATAAGATATGAGGAAGAAATTCTTTACTGTGAGGTTGGTGAGGCATTAGAACAGATTACCCAGAGAAGTTGCAAATGCCCCATTCCTGGAAGTGCTCAAGGCCAGTCTGGATGGGGTTTTCAGCAACCTAGTCTAGTGGAAGGTGTCCCTGCCTGTGCCAGGGAGGTTGGAACTAGATAGTCCCTTCCGACTTGAACCATTCTATGACTCTGTGACTCTATGAAATGGCATTGATCTCTTCTGTTTAAATATGACCATAATATACTTATGTCATTACATAATAATATACTTTTAACATGATAATATACAGTAACAAGCAGGTATGTAAAATACATAATGAAAGTATAGTGTTGGTGAAAAATTTAGAAATGCCTATAAACATAAAACATATAATTCGAATTTAGAAAGAGCCCTCATAACGGATTGTGGCACAGAAGCACAGTGACATGTGAAGAGTGGTGTAGATGTCAGAAGGCTGCTGAATCTGGCAGTGGTTTTCTGCCATTGCCACTGTCCTGGATTGCCAAGCAAATTGTGTTCTATTTGCCATCTGTATGGCAGTTGTCTTCTGTTAAGTGGGCAGTTTTACTTATCTCTTCCACAACCACTCCTCCCCCTAGGGAGACATCTGCTGATAACAGGCTACTGAATGTCCCTGCATGACTGATAAGAACTATAGCATCCCATTGTGAGATGCTCCACCCAGAGGGAAGAGCCAAGCATTCTACCAGATATAATCTTGAGATTCTGGAACACCAGCAGGGCTTCTCCACTGGATTTCCCAAAGGAACAGCTGCCTGTTCCACTGGATCTTCAAAGGAGGACTACACCCTTTCTACAGGATCCCTGTTCCAACAGAACCACACCTGACACTCCAGGAGGACTGCAGCCACAATTCCAATTGGAGTGCTACCAACACTCTTCCCAACAGGGTGCCAGGTTGTGTTCTGACTCAGTCAGTGTTGTTTTAGTTTACTGCATTGATTATTTTATCATTTTATTTTCTTCCCTAGTAAAGAACTGTTATTCCTGCTCCCATATTTTTGCCTGAGAGCCTCTTAATTTAAAATTTATAGCAATTTGGAAGGAGGGGATTTACATTTTCCATTTCAGGGGAGGCTTCTGCCTTCCTTAGCAGACATCTGTCTTTTGAAAATAAGACAGGCACCTACAACCAAAATAGTATAGGGAGGATCCTATGATTTTCCAATGAAAAGTTTGTCAAGGCCAATCTCCATTGGGTTTAATTTACTTGGATAGAAACATTGTAACCACCAGGACCAATAGGACATTTTCCATGGTGGTCTCTTGGGAATCATTTCTCTCCTGTTTAGTCCTGTGTTAATGTGAAAAAAAGGAGGGGAGGGGGAATAATATATTTGCATTCCACACTGTATCAATTTTCTACAGATTTCCTAGCTCCACATCAATCTTAAAAAGGTTGGAAGGTTGTGATTTGCCTTCTAATAAGATTTTATGGCCTGAAGTGTTTGTCCTATACCTAACGTTTACCACATTTTTTTCTTCCAGTGCTCAAAGATCCTGGCTACCAATGACACTTAATAACACAGCCAAATTAGCTGACACAGAAAACCCCAATAGGCAACAGACTTAACTATTTTAAGCAAATAATTTAATTCTTAATCTACATCACTAAGAATATAATTTCTGCAGTGTAGCAAGGAAGCCACTCTAAGAATCTGGAGGGAATCCCCATGGTCTGCTACTGAACAGTTTTTGATTTATTCTTGGAAAGATTCAAGTCTTTTGAAACTTTAAGAGCTAGCAAAATCAATTATCAGGGTTTCAATTTTCTCTGGGCAATTTCCACTGCTTCAGCTTGCCCAAGAGACAGACTCTACATAAATACATTATGCTATGTGCTACTTGGAGAATTTGGCAGAGTCGAGAATAGCTCCACTTGAAAAATCACACAAAAGGCAAAGAAAACCCTCAGGTGATGCATGCAGTCACACCTGAATGCATATCACCAGTTTGAAAATAACTCTTCTCCATATGTAAAGGTAATTTATTGGGAAGGGAAAGAGCAGTATTAGCTGTTTCTAGTTATTCTGGTACTGCAGTGAAGTTCCTGCTGATTTACACCATTATAAGTGAGCACAAATCTAGCATGAAACTTCAAAAACGTACTGAATCCTGAAACAATCTATTTTTGTCATGTAATTTCATTTTAAAATGATACTCCTCCAGCTTGAAATCATCTTCTATCAACACACGATGGGAACAGAGTTGGGCCAAGTCAACCATCAACCCCAGACATTTTCTAAGCCTGCCAGGGGAAATCTCTAGGCCCAACTCAGATGTGATCATGCTGTAAATCTCATATCAAATGCAATTTGGAAGTCTTTTAAATTCCAGTGGTATGTCGGTAAAGGGTGAGTTATGGAGAAGAAATTATTTATTCTGGCATGTTAATGTAGACTGAATTATTTTGTAAAAGGTACTTGCTTTTGTCTTTTCCTCCCTTTTCTAAATCCTTCCATTTGCTAGTAATGTTCACTTGCATCAGTATCATTATCAATATGTATTGTTTATTTTAGATTGCTGCTAAAACTGGCTTATAAAAATTAGGAATGGGAAAGACTCATTAAAGGCTCAGTCCTGCAGCTGCTTTGTGTGTGGAGCTGTCATTGATATCCCAAACAGCACCTGCTTGTGAGCAGCAGAGAGAATAAAGCAAATTAGAAATTGAAGGCTTGAATCTCTCAGCTGTATGAGCTGTACCTGGGCAGGAAAGCATCTCATAATTGGAGCCAAGCATCTTTCTCTGGAAAGGTCCAAATTCTGCTGATAATCATAAGGAAACTGAGGGGGCCAGGAGGCTGAACAGCACTGAGGTTATGACTAACCTGTCTAGGAATACTGGAGGAAAGATTAGGGCTTGACACAAGGAAAATGACACAGATTGAGATAAATGATCTTGGAAATCAGGGGAACATTAGTGGTGAAAGATGAAGATCTGTAGAAAGAAGAGGGAAAATAAGAGACAGTGATGGTGAAATAAGTCCTAATGAGGGTCTTATTTTATAGGATAATGACAAGGTAGATAATGAACTGTTAGTTCAGAAGGAATGATCCTGTGATCAGCAGAACTGGCAGCACTACCCTGTGATGTCTAAAACTGCTGCTGATGTAAACACCAATGACCTATTTTAAGGCGTGCATGGAAGGAGAATCACTACATGGAGAACTCAAAAGGATGCAAAGGTATACCGGCACTGGCAGATCAGAACAGTGAAATGGTGTCAACTGGATTTTTTATAAGGGTTTTCTAGCTAAGCAGAAGCACCTTATTAAACATGACATTTGTGGGACCAAATTAATAAAGAAGAAAAGAGAACCCAAGAGATGACAGGGTGAATAAAGAAAAGATCAGGTGAGAGTGAGCTTCATATTTTACTAAGCTGAAAGACAAATACAGGAGGTGGCACCAATGTCCCCAACTTGTTAGAATATAGTAGATCTTCATTCTGTGTACATAAAAAGCCTATGCAAGTCATATTTATTGGGAAAGGCAATTTGGTCTCTAATTTAGGTCCTGGACTTGAATAGGAGTATACAGAGAGATACATACATAATATTAGCCTCAGGTATCTTCAGATGTGTCTCCAAAACTCTATTACTATGAATTTAAAGAGTGTTTTTCCTCTAACAGCATGCTAAAGGAGAGGATGGGTCAGATAGCAGTGCTTTTCAATAGCCTCAGAGCAGTTATGTAATTTGAGACTCTCAAACTATTTGGAGTATGGGGAATTGCTGAACTAAGGGAAGAAAATTAACTATTTAGCCTCCCATCTGGAATCAGAGAGAACAATTCTAGTTCACTTGGAAACTCATTATCAGGTAATCTGTAATATTGTCTGTGTTTCTATAGCATTGCAAGATATATCACTAATTATTGTTTGCTTCTGTGGCTTCCAGTGTTTCCCAGTTGCATAGTAGCTTGCATGCAAGACTGTAATATAACCTATTAAGTAACTTCAACATCAAGCAGCAGGGAACTGCAAAAAGCACATTGCACCCATTATTTGAAAGGGTAAACTGAGACATAAAGCATTACACGTTAATGCACAATAAATACGGACTTACCCAAGGTCATGCAGATGGGAACAAGATGTGCTCAGATTCTTTTCTACTTTAATTGTGGCATGCTTGCCTAATAGAGGAGGACCAGAGTTGCATACTTAGAGTGAAAGGGAAGTCCACCTCACAAAAATGTTCTGTGTCTTTGCGTGCTTTATGTGCCTTCACTTTCTGCAAAGGGTTTACATAGGTTGAAAAGCTCATGTGACCTGTCCAGTCAGCTTGAGCAAAGATGATCTAAAACCCACGTTACTTTCAACAAAGGAGGGCTAAGTTAGGTAAATATAGGACTGCAGGGCCTAAATGTTAACCTATCAAATTTATTCCTGTACAAAGGAACTGTAGTCCACATGACCAGGGAAATGCATAATTCTGATTTTCATTAAATTAAAAAAAAAAAAAATCTGTGAGATCTCAGAGAAATTTCAGAGGTTGTGACTATGATAACTCACACAGGAGAATGCAAATAAAATCACAGGACTGCAATAACATTATTCTAATGACTAATAAATATTACCTTTTCTCTTTTTTTTTTTTTTTTTGTTTTCCTTCCCCCTCATAATTTGATCTTTCATCTGTCTTCCCTGTCTTGCAAGACAGTGAGTAAGTCATCCAGAGCCACCATTCTGTTATATGATTGTGCTTTCCTGGTGCCGCAGGCTCCTACTGTCTGGTTGCACCTCCAGGCTTCTCAGTGTTGGCTTCTGTGCCATAATCTTTTCTCTCTAGGAGATCAGCTAGCAGAGCAGGCAAGAAGGATAGTCACAATTCATAAGACTGTGGACTGTTTTACCAACCACAAAATAGAAAAAAACCCCAAAAAAACAGTCTTTAGTCCTATCCTTTCTCACTTATTTGCCAGTCACAAAGAGGAAAAGCTTTTGGAGGGCACACCAGTCAGTAAGACCCCCAGAAATCTCCTATGTGCCAGCCAACAGCAAGCAAGGAGCAAATACAATTCTTTTGGGTCTAGTTTTCTCTGTATTCTCTTTCCTTTTATGTTACCAACTAAGGTTAGACTAGCTGGGTCCTTGTGAGGCTCTATCAATTTCTAAGTCCTGTTCCATGACCCAGTTCCCTCAAGACTATCAGGTGTCAAGGATACCCACAGATCATCAATCTTCCCCATAACCTTCATCAACAAAGTAGAAGAAGAAAGTCATGCAGCATTGCAGCATGATCACCCACCTCAGGCAACAAGTGTCATTACAAAGGTTCTACATTGCTATATTACAAAAAGCTTCATACCTTGTGGTGTGATTTCCCAAGCAGCTCTTTACACCACAACCACCAGACTTCATCTGACTCCCCAACTAGTTAACCTGCTCTTTTATAATACCCAACTCAACTGCATCCGGCTGTGGCCTGTTAAAGGTAGTAATTAACTCAGCTGTATTCAATTAGGTGTGAGATTATTTTCATCAGTATCTCTATTTTATTGCATTGTATCCACTACAAACAAGCACTGAGGAGTCATGAATCTGGTAACTCTTGGCACAAGGAGGCATAAGCTGGGAACTTGCCTTTCTAAAGGAAAGTACAAAATCTCCCTGATAACAATGGATACTTTACTGGCAGTATGAATTGGTTTGGATGTTAAATATGATATACACCCATGTCTTGACTTTTTTAGCAGAACAATCAGAAAACAGAAGTGTCTACACCCCATAGAAGTGACATAGATGAAAGTGATTCATGAATGCACTTAAGCTTCCTTAAAAAGCAACATGCAATTTCCTCACAATGAAAGAGGCTGATCAAAGCCACGGACAAGCGCTTTGGAGCTAGCCATTTTTGTGGGGGAGGAAAAAAAATCTAGGAAAATGTTAGTCAATTACATTTCCATCTACTTTCCTTTCCTTCTCAGTAGTTAAAGACCACCTGCTACCAGGGTAATACAAAACCCTCAAAACTAAGGAAGAAGAGATTTTCAAGTTATTTCACTTTAGGCTGAGGGAAAAAGCTAATCAGAAGGTCTCAGTAGTTCTTTATCAGAATGATTTTAACAGTAATAAACCCCAGTAAGGTAATGTCAGAGCAAAATATGGATCAGAACGTACTCTAATCCATTCTTGACCCAAACAACACTTCTAAGATTATACTCAAATATGTGACACTATATTTGGATTAAGTTAATGAGAACATCATATAGACTCTCAGTCATGATAGTGATTGAGAATTCTGATGTAATCCAATCTGAAATTACCACTGTTACACTAAATGTTGGAGTTAGAGAGGATGGTTCATATCTGCATCTGCAGTGCTGTACTCATGCAACACTTTAACTTGATCCAACAATGTCTCCAGCAACACCACTCCAGACTCTCAAGAAGGACTGAAAAGACCCAAGACCAATTTACACCACTATGGTATAACCTGACCAAGCAACATACAGTCCTTCTAAAATGTATAATGTGCTCTGAGCACTTTTAGGCCCACTGATTCTGGTGGGGTGACTTTGGGGGAGCTGAAGTAACTGCATTAGACTCAGAATATGCTATGTAGTTTTGGCATAAAGTTCTACCTGCTTTCCAAAAAGGATCCAAGGCTATGGATATACTGGATAAGCCACCAGTCAGGCCTTGATTTTTAACTTGGACTTCACTGACCAAGCAGTTGCCTAGGTCAGAACTGGACCCAAAGATCCCCCATCTAGATTTTGGTTATAAAGCATATCTGGAAAAAATCACAGGTGAATAATGAAGTTAAGTCCTGTTAATCTTTACGATTCAAGACCATTGTCTTTTGAAAGCTAAGCATAAAAACCCAAAAACCCAAAACTAAAATCAACTACAAACAAAAAACCCACAAAAACCCAAACCAAACCAAACAAAAAACCCCAACAACAACAACAACAAATCAAAAAACAAACAAACAAAAAACCCCAACAACAACAACAACAACAACAAATCCAAAAACAAACAAACAAACAAAAACAAACAAAAAACCCCAAACAACAACAAAAAAGGGAGAATAGAATGTAACTCCTGAACATTGCCTTATCTACAATCACAGTTCTGAGAATGCCATTCAGGCCAAAGCTTTTGTGTACAGTAAGAGCTGGAGAGATCTGAAAGAGAGGCAAGAAAGGAAAGTAGTCTCCATTCCTTCCTCAGGCCAAAATACTGACAGCTCAGCTTTGGAATTTAGAAGCGCTCTGCTTCACTGATTCCTGTGGAGCCAATCTCACCCTTTAAACACACACCTTGGTAACAGAGCTTGGGGGAAAACAACACAGTCCTCTAATAAAGGACTTCATTGCTTGCAATATTTACGTGTAAAACCATGTCAAAAAGACCCCTGGACTAAGAGGTTTGGGCTAAAGGAATCAGTCTAGTAGAGTCACTGTGTGTATTAATCTAATTTTTGTGAAGGCATTGTGGAATTGCCAAGAAGCAATTCTTGCACTAGGTAAAGCATCCATCACTACTCATTCTGACTACATTCATTCAGTTAAAATGTATACGATAAATCAAATTAAAAGACTGCTCTTTTAATACTTTAATCAATAAGAAAGGCAGGGCTTCAGCTACACCTAGCTACAAGCTCCCAGTACTGCAGCCTCTCTGCAGCACTCTGACAGCGAGGCTTTATCTGTCGTGGTAAATGACTACTGCTCTGCTTCAATACAGAAACTGTGAATTGAAACTAAGCATCTCCAAGTAAGTATCAACAATTTAAACAGCTCCTTGTAAAAATCTGTCTCATTATCTGTGCATTGGCGTCTTTCATGTAAAATGCTTAATTAAAAATGTCAGGCAAGGTCTCAAAAGGCGACAGCTCAGACGGAGACCAAGAAGTGAGGCGATGGGATGGCGGGCTGCCCTGCAGCAGGTGCCTCTCTGCGGGCCCAGGGGCGGGGCAAGATGCCTGTCAGATGTTGCTCTTTTCCTTATAGGGCAAAGCCACAAGGTGACTTCTGACCGACCAGTTGTCACCCCCCCACCATCCCAGGGCACTGCTGCTATAATGCACCGCACTGGCTCACCGTGTATCCCAAAGCAAACACGCTGCTGCCCCAAGTACTTTCAATGGTTACATTTGCCCTGATTAAACCGAAGAGAGGACATGAGGAAGCACAGGGCCTGTAGTGCTTCCTGGCCACTGAAAGAGTCCCACCAGACAAAGCTGAGATAGTGTATTCATGGGATTTAAGAAGAGAGAAGGTGGTTTTTAGAAGCAGCACTAAGCACAGGCTTCAAGCCCATCCTTGGGCTACAATAATTTCCAGTGTGACAACTGATGGGAATGGGACAACTGATAGGAATAGGACTGCTCCCTACTCACAATCCAGGAGCCGGGACATGCATCCTGTGTCTACTCTCAAGAGCAGAGAAGCTGGTGCTCAAAACTGCAGGCTTCATTGGCTCCATCCAGCAGCAGCTTTGCTCACTTACATTCACCTAAGAAAATTCAGGTTTTTCTTGTAAATAATGGTCTGTGAAGAAGGTAAACATGTCAATACCTCATGTTTTCTCGAATTTTCCACTTTTCTGGCACACAGTGTTATGCCCTGCCAGATATGATGAGCAAAACCAACCTGTCCTGACCACTCCACTGATAGGCACCAGTTCATAGCATGTGGTAAAGTCTTCACTGGTCTTCAGACCTTCTCCCTAAAACTTTCTATGTGATGGTCACTAATTTTTTTCTGCCTGCTACTTAGAAAGACTTTGTATTCATCCCCATACCTGTATTTGAACATTGCCCTTCATCTCCTTGTTGGATCACACACTAGCCTTAGTGCAGCCTGCTGATAAGCAACCCAAAATGTAACTATATAACCCTTATAATCCTATAAGGAACCTAAAATATAAGTATTTAGTTTCTGTACAAAGCAGATGTGTACAGAAGCTTGGTGTTTTCCCCATCATTGGGAAATCCTAGGAATTCATTTCTGTCTTCAAATACATACTCTACTTTATATAAAGTTAACACAGGGCATATAACTGTATGAGGTTTGTAAAGATAATATCACTTATTAGATCAAATAATGTAACTTGAAGTAAATATAAAAGATTTTGAGTATCAAGCCTTTAAATACGTATCCTGGCAGAGAGAGAGAGTGAAATCTGAAATACTCTGTGTTACTTGTGTTTGAATAGCAGCAGATAAGACATTTAATATACTTTCAGAAATGTCCCCATCTCCTGCACAGTGCATTAGTGCTAGCAAAGCCTGCAGCAGAAAACTCACAGGGCAGTTCTTTGGAGGCTCTTGGTCAAAACTGCCCTCAGCATCTTATTGCAATGAGCATCTGCTGAATAATTAGTTTTTGAGCTTAAGAAATGCTATGTACTGGCACTAATAACTTCAGCCACAGTTTTAGGAACTTGACAATTCTGAAAGTTTCTTTTATTTTACTTTACTGCTTATAAAATAGCAATAAAATTTGGCAATATGTTGCCAAATGAAAACTCCAATAGAGAGAGATAACAAAATGGCCCAGTGAAAGAAAAAGGTGTGAAAAGTGGTTAGCATTTCACGAAGACTGATAAGGTGGAAAATGTTTTGCTTGGTTTTAATATGGTAAATAAGTCTTTCAAAATCTGTTTCAGGCCTGTGATCAAATTGGCCCTCTGTAATTTTTTAAGAGGGGGAAAGGCACAGCAGATGGAGAGGGACTGAACCAACTCTATTAAAAACCTGGTGTTGCAATTTTTTTCTAAAATGAGGCAAAGAGAATAACAGAGAACCTACCGTAACAGCAGCTCATCTGTTCAGTCACTTCATGTATCTCTTTATTGTTGCAGTTACTGAGACTCAGCTTTATCTTGCACATGAGCACAATAGTGACACCATATTGAAATGTGTAAATATATTTTCATAAACTATGTAAAACACCTCCTCTTTACTGACAAAATGATGCACTTAGAATACATGAAATCCTGAGAAAATGCTGCCGCCTTGGGTTCCAAATTCCTCTGATTCCTCATCTGAGTTTTATTGCACATGCACTGTTATCTGACAAATATGTCTGCCAGACTATTTAAAAAATACTTTGTCTCATCATTTAAACAGCTCCTGTCAATGTTACCTAGTCCTTGTTCACACTGCTATCCCTATGAGTGATGATACAGAAATAGATCTGGCTAAGGTCAGTGTGTGTAGCCCAGATCCATAACATTGGCATTTCTTATTCCTGTCTGCAGTAAACACAAAGTATTTTTGAAGAAATGAAGGCTTCAAAAAGGACAGCTGTAGGGTCAGGGACAAGAACTGCTTTTTCTGACTTCATTTCTCTCAATGCTTGTGACCCACGATTTTGCTGGGGTTTCTGATACAAGGGTGTATTGTCCCCTAGGGTACCAGCTCACACGTTAAGCCCTGGTGTGCCACGCAGTCAGGAGGAAACAGAGGCAGAGGGCAGGAGGAAGAGGGCAGGAACAAGGTTGGAATAGGGTGACTCCTACAGCCAGATGTTGATGCAGAAGTCACCTATGCCCTGATGAACTACTTCTGTGGGGCTCCACAGACACAAGCCTTTGGCTGAACACCAGCGATCCACAGGGCTTTGTATCCAACTCAGTGCGGAAAACATCTCCCTGGGGAAAAAGTAAAAAAAAAAAAGGAGAGTGACTAAAAAATGAAACAAATGAAAGGAACTCCGCAAATCCAGATGTTGGAATTTTCCAATCCCCCTAGCAAGACTAGATAAGCAGGGGATAATCCTTGTTTATATAACTTTTCTTGTTTTTACTTTAAAAAAAAAATTATTATTTTTTTTAATAAAACCTGAGACCAACAGGAATGTTTTCACCAGGTTTGTGTGCTTCTTTTCCAAATCCACACGGAGAAATTTCGCTAGGGCTTGCACCCCGCTCGGGCCGGGTGCTGGGGAGGGTCTCCGTCGGCGGGCACGGCTCTTCCCGCCACGGCTCTGCAGGGGTCCCTCGGGCAGGGCAGTGACGAGCACTCGGCTGGCTGCCCTGGCTGAGAGCCAGGCCCCTCCTGTGCCCCGGCACGCCGCGTTGCGGTCCCGTGGCCCCGCACAGCCCCTGGCCGCGGCGAGGACGGAGGTTCCCGGCTCGGGGGCGGCTCTCGGCCCCCCGCCCTCAGCGGGCCGGCGGCACAGCGCGCGGCCGCCGCCGGGG
>VYZP01072291.1:0-17377 GCA_013400635.1 Hypocryptadius cinnamomeus | reverse complement strand
AATGATTTACACAAGCATTTCAAACCCCCTGGCACCAAAGTGAGTATCTTTGATTTTAGTAGCAAGAATATAGAAGATCTGCCTGAAAGGAATCTGAAAGCTCAGCTACAGTGATACTTGACCTAAGCATCTAAAGTTCCTCCCTGAAACAGAAAGTGGTATCTTAGACGCTGAGGCTGAGCTTGTTTCTACATAATCACTCATGGAATGCTTTTTTTCTTCCAGAGAAAAAGCTCTGACTGGGACTAACAAGACTCTCAAAAGATATGATTCGCTAAGTTTCACAAAAAATGTGTCAATGTAAAGTTAGGTAGACACTTCCATGAAAACTGATCAGAACTCATCTCCTCAGCTCCTGTCCAAAAATGCACTTAACAACAGGCTCTGCAACAGGCACTGCAGGTCAGCAAACTCAGGCCTTCCAGAATAAAAGGACACATGCCCTGGAGCTGAAAGTAATTTCTACTCATGCCCAAGTTTTGCAGGATATGGATCTCCCACTTGGTATCAAGTACAACAAGAAAATACAGAGAAGGCTGTAGTTAGTTTCCTTAGCTTTTAAGAGCAAATAAACCAAGACCAAACTCTCCACTATATACCTAGGGACATACTTGGGAACCAACACAAGACTGGCAGAGTGGGAGATAAGTATTGCATTTTGCAATCATCCAGAGTCAAGAAGTCGAACATATGTGTCTCATCCACTATAAGAGTTGCTGTGCAAAATGCTATTCTATATCAATTTCCAAACAATATAACAATACTAATGGGCTCCTTTAGGCGTCTCTTAAAGACACAATTCCCCCGATAAGCCATAATATTAAGCAGTCACCAAAACTCTTCTGAAGTTCCAAATGCTTTTTAGATTGAACTTCTGTGTGGATCTCATAAAGCCCAGTTTCAAACAGGCAAAAGGCAAGTGAGTGGATTCTCACTAAAACAGTGCCAGTCCCTAATGGAAGAACAACCAACCTGTATGTGTTGAATGCTGGTTATCACCTTAGCATCTGATTTGTGGCTGAGGATTCAAGAAGGGTAATCAAATCTTGGGAGTAAAAGGTGCATGTAGTCTCTCAATAAATACACCTTACTTATTTAACTTATCTGGCTGAATCTAGTAATGAGTCTCATAGTGATGGCATATGCTCTGCACTGACAGGGATATTCTAGAAAAAGAGGAAAATACATAAGTCTTGAGTGCACTTTATGACTATTTCTCTGATGCTGCTGCAGAAGGCTAAGGTAATGGATTCCCTCACCAGCTGATGAACATTTCAATGATGTGCACTTTAAGCCACTCTATACTCATATAAACAAGAAAGCAATTCATGACAAAGTGTTTCTCCTCACCACAGCAGAGATGAACAATTTTTTCCCCTTTTCAGGTTTTCCTTTCTCTCTCTGGAAAAGGACACTTCGCTGACTCACATGTGATTAGCTCTGTTGCTGTAGTAGAAGCAGTGGAAAAAAGAGAAAAAAGATGAATCCTTTTCTGCCTCATACACCTCTATCCACCCACAAAATCTAACAGAGGATAAATCCCAATCCCAGATGGGAATTTTCCTACTGATTTCATCAAGCATATCAGGGGATTTTCTGTATCTGTTGTTTAAGTCTTGCTAACTACAGAAATAGTGGACTAAACAACTAAAACATCTGCCTCAGTTAAACTTTTAGGAACTTACTTGAAAGCCCTAAAAATCTCCTTCTGATATGTAAAGTGTGGACATCTGGCTAGAAAAGCTCTGAGACACAAAACCACAAAAGCTGCACAACTCATTTTTATTGAGTCACCTCTGATCACACAACTCATCCTGAAAAATACCTTGCCTACTTCATGAAACCACAGATCCAGATGGTTTCTTCCCACCTCACCAAGGCTGGCTCCAACCAAACTGAAAACAACAGCAAACAAAATTAAAAGAGAAGAGAGGACAGAAACTATCTACCAAGAAAGCAGCTATGTGAGCAGAGCAACCTAGAAAGTCTGATCTCCTGTGGATTCTCCTGGAAGACAAATCTTAAAGAGATAAGTAGCTGAGCTGATGTCTTCTCCTGCAGTTAGGCTTTCCTAGTGCCTCTTTCGGTAGGGATTCTTTAAAATTAAAGAGATGAACCTACAGTGCAGTCAGTTCTTCAGTGGAAGCAATAAGAAATCTTTATTCTTTATCAGGTTGCTGTGGAGGAATATAATTCCTCTGGGAGTGCTACTGTTTTCTTTGGCCTGGTTGAAACTGGATGCCAGCAGACTTTTGACCAGATGCATACAAAAGCACTGCGACCTGCATTTCTTGGTAATGAAATTAAAAACAAGTACTCCAAATAATTAGAAGTTACCATCTTCCCCAGGTAAACACACTTGCTATCAGTGGTTCCAATCTTGTAAGTAATTAAAAACCTTTTGAACTTTTGCCTCAATCCATCTCATTTTAACAAAACAAATACCAAAAGCTGGCATACATTGATAACAGAGAGCCGTAAATACCAAGGCAGGTGATGGTCTTCGACTTTAAGCAAAGCACTGAAACTAATAGAAAAGCTCCACTTGGCTTTAAAGGACTTTGAGCCAGACCATCTTTCTTCAGCTTGTGGAAAAAGACTAGCTCACAGTGGGTCCTTTGGAAATATGCATAATATGGAGATTGAAAGAAAACATTGAGTTTCAAGATGACCAAATGTTTGTATTTTCAAATATGTAAGTTTGTTGAATCTAAGAGAAACTCAGTGCTTCATACAAAACTCTGCAGAGGTTCTATTACTTTCTGCAAAGTCTTGGCTAATCAAAATCCAGCTGACCTCTTGCACACAATGCAAGTTCAGCATACACAGATATTTGTACATACACTTTAAAGACTCACAAATGTTGTTAAATGATGTCTGGTCTATTCTGTGAGTAAAGCCTAATTGAAGTAATGTCTCTATTCAATGGATTTAGATACAGATTTCAACTTGTCTTGTTAGGGATAATACTTTATATTTTAGGTATTTTGGTGACTAAGGTTAGCTTCATAAATAGCAAATTATTATAATGTATTAAAAATCTGATCTACTTTCACTTTTTATTTTGCAGTGATTGACAGATATATTATAATTTTTTCCTCTTCATAAATGCTTCAGTATTGAGATGATCTAATCCCTCTTTTGGTATTTTAACTTGGAGTTGCAATTTAGTTTAGGTAATAAATAAAATTGCAGAAAAAAAGAAGGTAATTTACCTCTTGATAAACCTCCATCTTGTTAGCTTCCATCTGTGAATAATGGCTAGTGAGTGTGCAATGTGCATGGTATGGATTGGATTTGGTGTATGGGGAAACCATTCTGATGGTATTGTTAGGAGCTGCCATCTGCACTTATGCAAATTTTTACTGGTCTAGAATAACAATGATTTAATGCAGCAGAACAGTTCAGCACTTGACATGCAAACACAACTGTTACTGGGCTTTATTTTTTTATATCTCTCTTTAAAAAAAAAAAAACCAAGAAAAATATAGATAACTCCTATATCTGTAATATAATTTACATTCAGTACTTAGCTTATAAAATGTGATACTATTAGTACATGGTATGATAAATATTCTAAGCATACACAACTTGCACTAGGTGATAAAATATTCTGAGCATGTCCTAAAATGATTCTCTCATCAGAGATGGCTTGTTACCTCCACCATCAGCAGATACTGATAATTAATCAACTGAAATGAATCTTTACAGAATAAACAAATCTGTTATACATGAAGGATGATTATGTTCTTTTGGCTGTGAAGATTTTTCATAACTTATTCATGCCAATGATGTGCCTGAGTTATGAAGTATTTTTCACTTATGAAATAAATATAGCATCTTTCGTTTGTCCTGTATCCCCTCTATCTTTTGGGCTTTACCAATGTAAATCAGCACAAACCTACCACCTATGCTGATTTACACCAACAGAAGAATTAACCCCTTACTCATCATCAGCAGCAATGTTTCTTTAGTTATTTCAGATGCATTTCTAAACCATAGCTTTGGTAAAGCGCTTTCAGCTGTTTCATTTTTACAGCAATGTGAGTGTAAATGCCATTATCAGCTGTAAGACAGAATCATAGCTTCTCCTTCCAACTTTGTGAATGCCACCCTCCTGGCAGACGTGACACACACTGGGAGATTGTGTGCATGTTGAGATGGGAAAGCTGTGAAAATATAGTACCATTTGTATGGATTTTAAAATTAATTATTCATACTTCAATATGCTGCTTTTATATTCACCTTTCCTTGAACTATTTAAATGACCAGTTTGTTTTTTCATTGGCAGATACACTGATAGACAATGAATTCTGGCCATGCATGTAAAAGTACTTGAAAATCTTGTTTTAAGAAAGGGAATAAGACCATGTTTGACTGACCTCAAAAATCACAAATAAACAACAGGGTTTAAATTAAGAATATGTGTGACTTAAAAGCACAACAGAAAAAAAAAAAAGAAAAAGAGAAATCATTAGACAATGTTATCAAATAACCAGAAAAACAGCAAATACATTTGAGGAAATCGTGATCTGCAATGAATAGCCTTCAAACAGAAGAATTGTGAATGATTCATTCAGAGTGAGTCATATTTTATTAGAGAAATTCTCAGGGTTAGGCCTACTGTGCAAGCACAAATTCTTGGCAAAGAGTCACTAAAACTGATGTGCTAACTCACATCAGCCAAACATCCTTTATTAAGAACAAAATAAAATAAAAAAAAACCCACAGAGGGAACAAAAAATCCACACCAAACCCTTGACCTAAGGAAGGGAATACTGCTTTGTGCCTTTCCTTAAGACTTCACTGAAGGAGAGAGGTCAGTAAAGAGTTTGAAGAAATAAGATGTGCTCAGGAAAACCTTGTGCTCATTTCTTTTTAACACCCAGCTCTTTCCCACTAGGATTGAAGCCCCTTGGGTTTTTTTGAGTATCCGCTGTACTTGTAGGAAGATGCACGTGGCGCAGTTTTGTGGTAAGTTAGCACACAGGAAAATATCCATGTTGCTGAACATACAATATAACACAGAAGGAGCCATTTGGAAGACAGTTTCTATGTTGTGAGGCAGAGAGAAGGTATACTGAGGAAAACAGCCCAGTAATTTGGATAACAAAACAGATTTGAGGGCCTTGGGTCAGTCTTTGCTTTATCTCAGCTATTCACCAAGATAGTTAGTAATCCAGGTCTGTACAGTCTGATTATTCCAGAACCAGTCCTCTCCAGACCTTCCCAGATGCTCTCAAACCTTTCTAGATCCAAGAAGATATTTATTTGCCTTTAAGCTACATACTGCAATGCCTATATTTTAGGGCATCTGTCTGCCCATACAAAATCCAGAACATTGTAAGAGAAATCATAGACAGTTTGCTCAACTTGCAAAGTAGTAATAGAAAGAGTAATGAATAAGATCCAAAACAGCCAGCACACTGAGCTCTGCCTTACACTGTCAATAGGTAAATGTTAGTCCTCTATCAGTCATTTAGAAAGTCTAAAAAATCATGAGCCCCAGGTTGTTGGTCTCTCCAGGGTAATTGTTAATAAGCTCAGCAAAGATCAGATGTGTCTATCGAGGTACATTGCCCTGCTATACAATACCCTCATAGTTAAAACATCAAGCAGTGAATCAGCTCTCATTCTGTCTTCTACATGAAAACTATCAAAGCCTAATTTTTCACCTCAAGGACAGTGTCCAGATACTTGGTTGTGACTTCTCTTGGAAACAAGCTGCAGCCCTTCCTGCAAAACCCATCCCCACGCGTACAAACAAATTCAAGATGCCCTATCAGAAGAGAGCACAGGAAGGAGAAAACCCTAGGCTGTTTCTCATTGCAGAAGGAAGCCTTGAAATCACTGTGTGTTCTGTTTTGTATTAAATGTAAAATACAGGAAAAAAAGCAACATTTGCTGGAGACACATAATGTCCTGACTTCTCTAAATAATATTTGTATGCTTCGTAATGAAAACTGACTCACAACTTCACCCTCATCTTATTGCATTCTACCATATAAAAGAGTCATGTTTCTCTCCAGTCCAGATGATCTTGGATTCTCCTCTCACAATGACATGTCTTCACTAGAAAGAATGAAAAATGTTCCTCCTCTCTTCCCCAGAGCAGTCTAAGGCATTGTGGTTAAAACATACTGAAATAAGCATGACACATGGGCTTGAATCTAACCTCAATCAACAGAGGACTTTGAAAACACATTAACTATGTGGTCAAGGAGAGTGCTGTAGTCCACTACAGTCATATTGCTTATCATCTAAAACATGAACATTATTGGCCTTCACTGCCTTTTCTATGGAGATAAGGAACTTGGGCCTGTACGTGCATGTTGGTCATCATCAGAGACCTGTGGGCCAAACTCCAGGTTTCCTGCAAGCGAGGCAGTGACCTTCCAGTCTTGTCAGGACCAAGGCAGTGCTGAAGGTATGCTCAGATCTTGAGGTGCCTGGAGCTCTTGAAGGATGGGAAATGAAGCAGATTTAGACTAGATAAAGGACATTTTTTGAAACACTGGAACAGGTTGCCCAGAGAGATGGTAGATGCCCCACCCCGGAAATATTCAAGACCAGTAGATGGGTAGATTTCCCATCCAACCTGATCTCGAATAAACTGAGTAAACTGGTCTGATTGAAGATATCCCTTATTCATTGCAGAGGACTGGGACCAGACGACCTTCAAAGATCCCTTCCAATGCAAACCATTCCATGATTCTATGATTCTAAGTGTTAAAAGAGGTCAGGTGCTATTTCATTTAGGGAGCAGTTGAAAAAGGCTTTCCAGGATCATCCTTCTTCACTCACCTCTCTGAATTTCACCATCAGTCTACCTGAAACATAGGCAGTTTTTTGAGTTGTGTTTTTCCTTGGCAATTAGCTCAAGACCATGTGTCAGTATAACATGAGAATTCTAGTAATTTTCTTAGCAGTCTTAAATTGAAAAAAATGTTATTGAAGCCTGTTTCCATAATAGAACTGACTTTCAAGCTCACATTTAAATATCCTGACTTATGAATATACACAGAACATAGTATTTGTATTATGAGACAATTGTTATGCTATTTTCTCTACATAATTTTTCTCTTCTTAGTGGTATCATTAAAATAATCGAAGATTGTTTTCTATTGTTTATAAATGGACTGCTATTATCTATTCATTTATGACAAGGTGACAGTATTTACTTATCTAGTTTGCAGTTAAGCACTACATAGTCTGTTTTTTGTGTTTGTTTGAAAAAGTGGGGTTGGAGGAAAGCTTCAAGTCTTCTTTGATCTAACTGCTATTTTCTAGGTCAGGGAGATGCAGCAAGAAGAGAAAGGTTGCGCTGAGACAGAACAGCTGAGCACATGCAATGGGCACCCAATTGTGGAGCAAGCAGAGAAGGAAGAGAATCTAGCAATTGGGAGATTTTTACAAGAAACTGAGACTGGGAGACTGCTGAGAAGGGGGGGTATATCTGCTGCTGGGCCTCACAGGTGATGGGAGAAACTTCCAAGGGGCACAGGGGAGACTACAATTTGCTCAAACACTGGAAGTAATTAACTCATTGGACTGAAAACATAAAAAGAGGTATTCTTCACAGATTTATAGTGGGCAAGTACAGATATGCTTATGAATCCTTACGATTTCTCTAAGATGAAGAGAAATCACCTTCACCTTCTCTAAGGTGAACATGCATTTAGGAATCCTTATCATTCCTCTACTGTCTCTCTCTAGGACAACTAATAGCAATCAAAGAGTTAATTGTTTTTGGTTTATAATGCAGTAGTTGTCTCTGAGATCCTTTGTCTTTTTAGCATCTTTACATAACCCAGTTTAAGGGAAAGTGCTGAAATATCTACCTCAAAGCGATGACTAACTTGATACATCATTATTAACTCGAAAACTTGCCCTGGAGCTGTTCTTGCAAGCAACCTTTTAGTTACATGCACGTGGCAAGCTCCCTGCCTCCACTGCCAATCCCAGTCTATCCTAAAATCCCCCCAGAAGCGCCGGACGAGCCGGAGCGGGCACCGGCAGCCTGACGATTGCCCCGGAGGCAGGCACAGGCCCGCATCCCCAGTGGTGCACTGCCGAACATGCCCGGGCAGGCTGTCCTTGGCAGGGTGCGAGCCGCCTGTGAGGCTCAGCGTGCCACACTTGTGGTCGTCTTGGGTACAGCCCTGGACTGCGACGGGGCTGCTTGTGTGTCACCTTCATGCTGACTTAGGAACTAGCACAGCATTGACAAAATTTGGTTGAAGGCGCAGCTCGTTCTTGGGACATGCCAGAATGATGGCTGGGGATGCTGCAATTGGATGAAACATCCCTCGAACAGCAGCTTGTCTTGAGGGGAAGAAAACAGCGCTGGGCAGGACAGCAGGGTTTGATGTGAAGGTGTTGGCATCGTTCCGCCGCTCGCCCCGGTGTCCTCCGAACGCGCCGCGGTCAGCAGCGCGAGTCACCAGCTGGTGACATGGCCACCGTCTCCGGCGGGCGGAGAGGCTGCAGGGCTCCCAAGAGCTCGGAGTCCCCGTGCGCCCGCTGGGCCACCAGCCGTAACCGTGGAGCAACCAGGAGGGCAACCGGGCCCTTCACAGGGATGAGGCGGTGCTCGCCCCGCAACGCCGGCGTTCCGCCGGTGCCCGAGGCCGCATCTCCCGCCGCCTCGCCCGGCGCCCAGCGCGGAGCCCGCAGGGCCGGTCCGGACCGTGCCGGGNGGGCTGGGGCCGGGACCGGTGGCGGTGGCGGTGTCGATGCCGGTGTCGGCGTCGCTCTCCCCAGCGAGGCCCCGCACTGCCCCCCGGGCACCCGTGCCCTGGCCCGGCCGCGGCTCCGCCAAGCGCATTTGGGCCCAGTAGTGCCCCAGTGAGAGCCGCGCCGCGCAGCTTGTTACACGGTGTACAGATGCACACAGATACCCGTCCACACGTGTGCGACACGCGGACACACGCGCAGCTGTTGGGACCGCAGGATGCAGCAGGCTCTCGGGACGGCGGCTGGCAGGTCCCTGAGTGGGCACAGATGTTGGCCCTGCCCTGCTTGCAGGCCTTAGCGCGATAGTCCCTTCCTGCTTTTTCTCCCATTTTCTCCATGTACCTTTTTTTACCTTCTGTTTTCACATCTGGTTATCGTTTCCAATGATTTTTACCGCTCAGTGCTGTCCTGTCAGGTGGATATCTGCTATTTAGGCTTTTTTACTGATCAGAAGGATAAACAAAATACATTATTTAATCACTTAGTAATATACTCCCATCCCAGAAAAAAAAATTAGCCATTAGCTGGATCAAGGCCGTATCTAAAGGGAGATGAAATTAGATGTAGTGTTGGTGTTTCAAAACTTACTACTTTCATTAGGTTTTGTATTTGAATACTGACACTTCAAAAAGAAATTACTCCATGTACTTTTATTGAAGTCAGTGATGAAACTTACATTGAGGAAAAATCAGGAAACAAATCTTCCCCAAACAACTCAAAGCATGGCTCAGTGTGGCCAGAGTTGTATGCTCCTTTATTTCAGCTACAATATGATAGAGCCGCTTTGGTCAGCACCTTTCTCAGTAAGAACATAGGTTATCTGAACTGCATGCTCTTTTAGTGGGTTGAGCAATATTTGATTCCTCATTGCTAGTGTGTATAAAACAGTCATCCCCAAATCTTGTGTTCACTGTTTGTGAATCTCAGCTGACCTATCTAGCCTTTTTAAAAATTTTTGATTGCCCACTGGTCCATACACACGTCAGTTACATCTTACCAAACGATTTGTGTTTAAAGACTTAAAAGTCTTCTATTCTCTGGCTTTTTGAACCTTTTACTTATTTTCTCTTCTCCAAGCAGTGGTTTGTAATCTGCAATCCATTTTAACCTATGCTAGTCACATATACTTTAAAATACTTTGTATGTGTAGTTGGTGTTTATCTATTTGGGTAGACACATGTGCTCCATGCTACACATTTGCATGGTCTCCTTTTTCCTTAAGCTAGATTTGTTACACACTTCAGATCCCTAAAATCTACACAAGCATATGTTGGAAAGACTCAGCACTTTGAGAGACACTTAATTGTATATTGTATATGTCAGGTTGCATCAGGCTTGGCAGAGAGATCCCCAATAAAAAGAATAATGGCTTAATTGTCATGTCATAAGCATTCTTGGTGTATTGCAAGGCAGAGATACAGCTCTGTACTCCAGGGTGTACAGTCCTCACATAGCTTCCAAGGAAGGCTTCTGGTTTGTAAGCCTAAACACGTTCTGAGAGACTTATGTTAAAAACAAACGAACAAACAAACTAGAACTGTGAGCAGCTAGAATGGATTAATTACATTACCTTGTGAGACTTCAAGGGGGGTTTTGTCTTCTTCAGTTGAAACAGTTAAATACAGGTAAATTTCTATTTATACTGAGGTCAGTAGCAAAATGTAAGCAGCATTTTGTACTTTGAGGGTAACATCCGAGCTTAGGTTCTGCAAGCACACATGTGAATAACTTTGCTACAGAAAGAGCTTCTGGGCCTGAAGTTATTCACATGTGCTTGCAGGCACGGGCCTTAATTTGTGTTCTAATTTCCTCACTGATGCATCTCAGTAATGTTTGCCTTTTTCACCTCAGCCAAACAATGGACTGGTGAGTTAAATGCTTTTTCTAAAATTTCTTTAGTACTTTTTCCTTGCCAGTATCCTGCATGACTGCTTCCTTTAATTTTTTAATTATACCCTTTTAGGCATATGAGTCTTTGGGATTGAATGTAATTGGTCTTTGCTTGCAAGATTTCAAATGTTGACATGTTAAGCAAACTCAGTCTCTCAAAAGGAAAACCCAAATGGGGTACTGTTAAGCCTGCATAGTTAAGCACTCAAGTATAAAGAAATGGGCACTACAGCCCCATTTAATTTCCTTCATTGTATATAGTTCAATGTTTGCAACTTACACAGCATTTTAAACAATGTATGTTACACATCAGTGTCTTTTCTTAAACTTTGAAAACATTTTCTGAAACTGTTTTGGGAAAACTCTGCTATAAATTATATTCACACAAATTTCCAGTAAAAACCAGAGGTGAGATTTTCCAGTAGATTTTTACCCCATTGGTAATTAAATTACCAATTAAATTAAATTTTTCCTGCATTGTGCCAAAAAGAGGTTATGGGGAACATCTTTATGGTAATGCGGGTATAAAGCACTAATGCTTTACGTAGTGTGTCCTGCTTATTTCTTCATTTTGAGTGTTTAACGATGCAATCACAATGTTGTTTTTCTGCCCTTTAGCCAGATAGTTCTAAAGACAATTTACGTAGTCTAGCTAATGCCCCTTGCTGTTCACCTGGTGTGTATTTTACAGCAAAATTAAATGTTTGTGTTGAGTGAATGTCAGTTACCCTTGATCCCTTTTCTGCTACAAGTTCTGGGCATAGCTGTTGTCTCATGCATGTGCAAAGTGTGACTTGCTGTCTTTTTAAAGTTCCACTGCTTGGTAAAATATAAACATATTTTCAGTGGGAGGTCCTAAGGTATGTCTCAATGAGACTTCTTTCTGTAGTTGATTTTGCCTTTGCTACTATGGTGCTTTGTCTGTTCAACTTAAGGTCAGAAATTGATATTTACAATGGGAGCTAGTATATATAATATTTTTAAACTTTATATTTCATAACCACTAAGCTACATTCAAAACAGTTAAAAATTGCATTAATGAAAATTGCAAACTCAAATAATTTTAATAGGTAAATCAAAGCCTAGTAAACTGTAAAAACAGTGGCTTAGCATGGAAGCACTTGAACACCATTAAACTTTATCTTGCTGTGGATAGCATGTGAATAAACTTCTGTAATTGTATGAACTACGTAATAATGATACAGGAGTTGATTTTTAGATACTGTGGAATATCTCTGTTTCTAATGTAATTGTTTTTTTGTGTGTCGTGTGTGAACTTTTATCTGTTGGGCACGTACTGGTTGCCCAAAAAACTCAGAATGTATAAGTTATTTTAAAATTATTGTCTTATGAACAAAGTGAACCCAGACATCACATGCTAAAAAAGCTAGTTGTAAAATGACTGTTCAAGTGAAGGCATGAACCTTACATCAGTACCCGATGGGACTTGCTTGCATGCTTAATTTTAAGTGCATGTGTAAATCTTGCTAAGACTGTCAGAACCACATCAGTAATGTAGCAAAGAGAGATTTGTTGCTGACTTATGTGACAATATTTGGGATAGTTCTAATGCAAGGTAAAGAAAATTGGTTATGCAATTTTCATGTATTTAACTTTTTTTTTAATTCTCTTTTCTCTTGTGTTTTTCTGGAACTGACTATTATGGAAGCTTTATCAGTGGAGATAAATGTTGTTTCTGGTTACTGCCACACCTACCTTTAAAATCCTAAACCTTGTCACACCAAAAATAGTTAGTCCCCAGGCACAGGCTCCTTGTATGTCTTGGTGTTACTACAGTCAGACATCTCACACTGAACACCCCAGTCCTGCAAGATGCATCACCTCAGCTATTAACTGAAGTTCTGTGAGGGATTGATACCACTGGCCCTGCGTCTACAAACCTTTTTTTCTGCAGAAGCGATCCAGTGCCTGTCCGGCATGATGTGAAGTAGTGAGGTTTGGGTAAGCAGCGATTGAAATGCAGGCACAACAGTAATGCAGTTCTAAATAAACATGATTGCAAACAACGTCAAAACTATTAGATGCTGACACAACCATGCCACTTTGATTATTTTTCTGCCATGCACACCCAGTGTGTCCCGTTGTGCATCACACAGCTCCATTTTGCCTCTTTGTTCAGCTCCTTCTTCTGTGCTTTTTTTCCTGTGCTAGCAGTAGCGTAGAGTGTGCCTGAGAACAGATTAAATTCACCCTTCTTGCCCTCAATCGTGCCATTCTTCCCTTCCTCCAGCAAAATGGAAGAGAAGAATTGCATTGCATTGGACCTGGATTTGCTGGGCCCTCAGAAAAGAAGAGGTGAGGGATTCTGGCATCATGATGGGCTCCTGTGTCCATGAAAGGAGAGGAGTCCATTGTGGACAGGCTCCAGCCACTCAGTGAGATCAGTTGTGGAGAGAAAAGTGGTTGGTGAGTAAGGAGAGAGCAATCTGTTTCCCTGAAGCACCACTGAGTTTATATACTATAGATTTAATAGTATTATGGCACTTAATGGTACCATGGTAATTTTTTGGATGTGATAGCACTATGTCATATCCACATGGGAAGTCTTGTTGCTAGTCTGTACAGGTCCAGCAGTGCTTGCTCATGTGTAGTTATATTTTGGATCTGTGCAGAAATATGTAAATTCTTATATGTATCATAAGACTCTTCTTTCCACTTTCCCCTCAGAAAAAACCCATGTATTTATGCTGTTCATGACTTACTACTGCATCTTGATTTCTTAAGAGACCAGAATTTGCTTGATAGAGGGACATTGAATTTGTATGAATGCTGATAACTTCAGACCTTTTTTAAGTACAAAGTAGCATGACTGATGACTGCAGCTGAAACAGAGGAGAAACCAAGTAATTTACTCCACTGTCCTGCCTGTCATAGTTTATGTGTTTGGTTTCATTTAGTTTATGTTACTGCATAAATCTTTGTTTATGATGCATACCTTCAGGAGAACTGGTTGAGTCCCAGTCTCACAAGACTCACAGCATGCAACAGGGCCCACTGGCACTGGCAATAATAATCCCAGGAAAGACACTCATGGAGCAATTCCGCTGCGGAAAAATTCCATACAGCTCTCTGCTGCAGTGGACGCTGAATTACCCTAAAAAGAAGCTTTATTACAGTGGGGTTTTTTTCTCAATTGAATTTACCTGTGTCTTTGTACTACTATTTCCTCTCTGACCCCGCCTTTTCTTATCAGAGCAAGGTGGGGGCAAGACGAGGTGGTGGAAGAGGTTGCTTTATGTCTTCAATATGTTAGGTACTGATGGCATTGCATGTTGTAACTGCCAGTGGTCTTGGCAAGTTTTTGGAACTTTCCATTTTGCTCCTTTCCATTATGGTATCCCTGTAAGAGGAATTGCGGGGTGACTTTGCTTCATGTATAGCCTAGGAGAGGGCTACTGGATCCAGCAGTTATGTGTATACCTTGTCTTTTGTGATGCCTGCTGAAAAGTATCTAAAGTTATCTGGATTTTACCACACCGGGAAATAATCTGCTCTTTCTGTGCAGCTTTGTGTCGCAGGAGGTTAGAGGAGCTCTTCGAAGTGTGCCTCAAACCACATGTTAAAGGCACTCCTCCTGGAGCTGTAATGTAGACAAGCTTACAGCCCCGAATGATAACAATGTGTCTTCTGACCAGCTTGTTTAGGCCAATATCTATTTTATTTGTCTATGTTGCCCAAGGAGTATGACAAGGAGGTATGTGATACTGTATTTCCTGGAAGATGGAATGAATGTGCTGCTGAATTTTAGCTTAATTTTTGCATTTGGTCTGTGGAATTGCCTCTGCTTTGGCTGTAGAATGGCTTTACCATACTGAATGGAGCCTGTGTGTTTGTAGGGTGCCAAACCGAAACTTGCGTAAGACCTCCAGGCACTACTCGACTCTGCTAATCATGCTGTTTTGCTTTAGCTACAACATAATCTTCAGAAACTCATGTTTTATGGTGCTAGATAACTATGGCTAGTAAAATGTAAGGTTGCATGTTTTCTGATGCATTCTTTTTCTGGAAAGTATCTGTATCTCAGTCATTTGCAGAGAGACAAAGAGGTCATTATAAAATACTCTATATTCAATTGCTTTGGAATAAAGCAATTTCAGCTGAAGCTGTGTTAAAACACTTAAAGGAACACTGTAAATGCAGTTTTTAAAATAATGTCATGCTATTTACAAGATCTTAGAAACAGGCAATTGCAATTATATTCTTTACCAAAAATGTTACTTGACCTGAACAAAATCCAGTGTGTTAAAGGATGAAATTGCTCGAAAAGAATGGGTTGTTGGCATTTTTCTTTTCCTCTGAAGAGGAAAAAAAGAAACATTTGAGAGAGAGAGTGGCAAAGTGACTGCATGTACACCAAACTGTGTGCATTTAGAGAAGAAACAGAAGAAATACAGCTTGTTGCAGGACTAATCACATTCATCTTGTTGGATACATGTGAGATCCCTAAACATCAGCTGCTGGATTCATATATTTATGATGTCTCGCATGCCTAGGTAGCCTGCCAGGAGTGTTTTTGTGCTGACCGATATGGTCACTCTTCGAGTCTCCTTGAAGATCTGCCTTACACTCTGGCCATGTGAAAACCAATTTAGAAAAAGATGAATTTTTTTGCTGTTCTTTAGACGGGCATCTCCATGCCTAACTTTTTTACCCACTTGACTTTGAAATTAAGAAACCTACCAGAGGTGTCAGGAATCAGTACCAAAACAGCCAGTGTGCTCACTAGGGAGCATCTGTGGTAGCCAGTGGGATATGAAAGAACAGGGATGAAGAAAAGGAAAGTCCCTGGAGGGACTTTTAAGGGCAAGGTTTTGCTCTTTAAAGAGTATGGTTTGCACCTCTGTTTCAGGCAGGGCCATTCACTGTGTTGTTATAATGCAACACAAGGACTGGGGGCAAGAGGTGTGGGCCAGAAGCTGATTCAGTTTCTAGCCATTATGGTACCCAGCTGAGAGAGAGGAAGCTTTGGATTCTCTGTTGCCAGCAGTGTTGATGCATTTTGCATGAACGATGCCTCCAGCTGCCACAGCTTCGGAAGGTTGCTGCCTGGTGCTCACTGCCAATGTGCATTCAACGTGTTGCATGTGTGGCTGCTGGGCTCCTGGTCAGCGTGTCTGAAATGTCTGTACATGCTCAAATCAGGGCTGCAGCAGTTCTGGATGTGCACCTTGGTGAGACTTCTGGAATCCTAAAACCTTAAATTGCATGTGACTTTGTGCTTGTACAAATGGAATGGTTTTTGCATCATGCTGTGACTAGAGGTAGTGGAACGTGCTAGTGGATCAGACCCTCGGAGGCTGAGCAAAGTGGAGTTTGCAAATACACAAACACACATTTTATTTGTGGAGAGTGCACTGAGATGGGCAGACTTGTGCCCACACAGCCAGACCTTTTAAAAATGCTTCTAAAATCTTAGAATCATCACTACTCCATAGCTTTAGGATCTTACTGGTTCTTCTTTGAAAGCCAAGGCTAGGCTAGACCAGGTCTCTAGGACTGGTTCTTTGCCTTCCTGGTGCTGAGCTGATTGTTCTCTGCTCTGATGCCAGGGCTGAACTTGCTTCTGTTGGTTGGGTTGGTGTGGAGAAGTACCTGTTTGTTTCCTGAACTGCCAGGTCACTGCAGTTTTTAAAAGCTAGCAGTAGCTGTGAAGTTGTGATTTCACTAAATGATGATTCAGTGGCAATCCTAGGGTAGTGCAGGGGTGAATTGGAGTGGATAACTGACTGGGGAAAAAGTGGCACAATTTTTTTTCTTTTTTTACTGTATATAAATTGGTTTTGTTTGCATCAGATCACATCAGTTCCCCAGTAGAGTTTACAGCAAAGCAGTTTAAAGAGTTATGTGGATGTCACTGAGCACAGAAATACCTTAAGCTGGAAACCTGCAAAGGGTTGTTTAGTGTGACCACTATAGGAATATTTACTGCTGTGCATTTATAGATACTTTTACATTTTCCACTGCTTGGCAGAGAAATAAGAAGGCAGGGTTTTTTACTTTTGGTGAGTGGTTTGTCTGTTGTCAGCCATGGTTCATGATGGGATAGCCTTAGAGGTTGTAGGGATTGTTCCCTGAAGGTGGGAGGTGTGGTGCAAGAATGTAGCCATACGGATGTAACTGTAATATTGCATAGGCAAAATTGTGAGCTTGTCATAGAACTAATTGGTCAACTAATTACCCACTAGTTACTTACGTGCCAGCGGGCAAAAATTTAAATTGAAAGAAGGAAAGTAAAAAATGGAACTGAAACACCAAGAAAGCTTCGTCATAATTTTTCTTTTAAATATTTATACTGTTTTAAAGTATTTTGTCCCATTTTCTTGGTATAGCCTAATACCTGGACTGATAGGAATGTTTTTAAAAGGAATTTTCTGAGTGAGCAGAAGTTAAAAATCAGTCTTCCCTTGCAAATGGTTTCTACTGTTGTGTTGCTTTTTTTTTTTTAAAGATGTGTCTCTGATTGGCTTATTTATGTATTCAAAAGTGACCTGACTTTGCTGTAGAAGGAGTAACTGCCACTTGCTTTAGGCAAGTTTGTGGTTGGTTTTGCCCTGATTAGCCTAGCTGGTCCCTACATGTTTTCCTAACAGTGCCGATCAGCCTTAGCTCAACGCTACACACAGAAGAGGACTGCAGCCTTAGTCTGTAGGAGTCAGGCAGCTGGTGAAATTCTAACTCTGAGAAATGAAATCCTAACTCTCCAGAAATGTGGGAAATTAAAGGAGGATGA
>VYZP01072288.1:0-23289 GCA_013400635.1 Hypocryptadius cinnamomeus | reverse complement strand
TGGAGCAAGTGAGAAAAGATCAAAAAGAACAAGCATGGCAAAGTAACAACTGCAAAGGCAAAAAATGACAGAAGATGTTTTTAAATTGCATGCAAGAGTCCAAGCATCACAAGGGGAGCACCAGTTAGAAATGGGAGAATTTTAAAATGACCCAGAGCAAAGTGAAGACAGATTATTAAGGAACGTTTACAAATGGGTAGAGAATAATTTCTCTGAGGAGAGTACTGAAAAAATTACTTATATCAGTGCCATCCAGAAATGAATTAAAATCAGTGAGTTCCAGTCCAGAGGAAAGCTTTAAAGCCAGATTTTGGAAAGCAAATACAGATCAGTCTGTCATCATTCCCTTTGAATCCAGTGATATAACTGGTGCTGAAACTCTGTAAACCTGTAAGGAGGAACATAAACCCATCACTGATGATAATTTAAGGCATATGATTAACAAGGAAGGAAAAAGAGGACTACCATCAGTCATAAATCAGCCAAGCCTAACTCAAGGTTGCAAAACTTGAGAATCTGACAAGCTGGCAAAAATATACCAAAATACTGCAGCCCCCTTCAGTTAGGAAAGTTTTAAGGCCTATCACAGAACCAATTGAAATGGGAATAGTTAAAAAAAAAAAATGAAGTGGCCAAGAAAGAGCAATGCTGTTCTGAGAATAGAAGGAAAAAGCAATGCATATTCCTGTGTTTAGATCATTCAATCAAGAGCTGTGTGGATGAACCTAGTGGGAGGTAACATAACCCTGCAGCCAGATCCAAGAGCTAATACTGTGTTAAAATTTTGAAATGCAAATCTTGAGGAGCAATTATGCAAAAACTCTTGCTAGGCAAGTTTTTGGAGAAACCTTAAAAATAAATTGTGAAGAACCACATGGAGCAGCACTGTGTAGAATAGTAATTGCTATGCCAGGGGAAAGAAATGAAAGGAATGTGTGCTAAGAATGTCATCTCTGACTCTGCTGAGAAACACAGAAGCTCCCCAGAACATGAAGTGAGAGCTAACAGAGCACTGTAACCACCCGTACAGGCACCCATCCCTTCCAATAGCAAAAGAAGAGCTTGGCATTACAGGAACAAGCTCCAGGCCTGGGAGAACACCCTGACCTACAGGAGAGAGCAGGGTCAGTTCCAGAGTGTCCAGAGGTTTGAACTCCCACAGCTACACAACACCATCAAAAACAAACGAGGCACGCTGCATACCTGATTTTGCTTAGGAATAATGATCAAGCCCTCTCTTCAGATATTGTCAACAAGTCTGGATTAAGTGAAATGGATTCCCAGTAAAGACCTGCAAGTAGTGACTGACCAGAGCCCTGAGATTTGTTTACTCAAAAGAAGCATTCTGTGTTTTTAATTCCTATAGCAATGTGGCTTCTTGTAATGAACGAGCAACCTCAGATTCTTTTCTGCACCTTGATCCACGAAGAGGAGAATTTACAATTTATCTTTACAGTTACAATTAAAATTTACCTTTGCAATTGGAGTAGGTTACTGTGCTCAACAGGCTGCTGAAATGTCTTCCATTTAGCCATTACCAAAAAAACCTCCCAGGAATGGAGTCCAGTGAGCTCCTTCTTTCTGCCTACACCCAATATTCCCAAGTGCCACCTATCCCAAGCTTGAAATATAGCCTGGTTTGCTCCCAGCAGCAGTACAAAGAGCAGCCAGGACAGCAAGATCAGCCCAGGTGCCTTCTGGAGAGAAGAATCACAGAAACAAAAGAGCAACAACCTTGTCTTTGATCAATTGCTGCTGTGTGGTTTTGAAGATGGTCCCCTCAGACAGGGTGATGTGACAATTCTGGCAGGCTGCCTGTGATCCCAGCCTGTGCTCTGTCTGTATTAGAGAGGCACTACCCAAACTTGTCTCTAGAATTTCAGCCATGCAGCCTCCCTGCAGTAGGGCACAAGTAAGGGATAGTGGGAGCACATACTATGCTGTAGTAGGGAGCAGGAAACTTGTTTCCTTGGTACTGCATGTGCCATTGATCTCAGGGACTAAAGGACCTGCTGTTTCTCCAGCACCTGAGGTTCACATGTGGGAACCAGAGGAAATAGTGCTCACATTCCTTTGAAGAACACTTTGACTGTAATGGGAACCAAGAGGACACTTCTGTGGCTAAATTGATGCAAACTTCCTTCCCAGGGCTGGATTGATGCAGCATAAAATATACAGTTGTAAACTCTGTAACCTCCTGAACTAGCACAGTATAAGATGAGAGGCACCACCTAAACTCTGCTCCCTCGGATGTGTTCATCACAGCACATCTCTGATGGCATGATTATATATGGCTTCTAAAATAATGTAATATTAGGCAGTTTTGTTCTACAGCCTTATTTATTACTTCTGAGTCTGTTGTCTCTACTTAATCTTTTCTTGCCTGGAAGAACATCACTCCATCAGTGAATCAGCATCTCCAGAGAGGAAATGAAATGGAGACACGTTCATAATATACAGCAAATCGCTGTCTTAACACTCAGTTAATGTTCCACAGTGGATTAAGAATTATTGTCCTAGTATTTCAGCTTAGTCCAGATTTAGTGCCCCAGTGGAAGAATTAAGGACTAGATGAAACAGTGCATGTAAAGCTACTTTCTAGAGCAATACGGGAGCATGTTGCTATCACAGTCACTAAGGCAGGTATGTAAAAATCAAGGAGCTGTTGCAAAGTGGTTCTCTTTTTGTAAAGGGGAGGAAAATGCATTTGGATACCAAAAGAAATTACAGTGGTATTGATGGAAAGCAAACAGAGATAAGCTGGTTAAACAAAATTATTTTACTGCATGCAGTCATAGACAGAAATATGACTCGTGCCACCATGGTCCATGGGTTGTTATGGATCATCCGGTTGGTACTGCCTGGAATGGCCACAGAAGAGATTTTACAGCAGCTAACAGACAAGTCCTAAACCTTTACTCACAAAAGATTCCCCTGAGGGCCGAGGTCTTCAGTGGGAATCTAAATTTGAGAATCATTTTCTCTAAAATTCCTACCTCTATCCAAGGTATATTCCTGCAGCTCCATATCTGCCTGCTGCTCTCCCTTTCCCTTCTCTGATGTGTTCTTGCAGGTTTGTAGTGACTAAGAGTTGTTGAGCTGTGTGTGTTTTGATGGGATCTGAACTGTAAAACCCAGGAAGAAAAGTCCCTGTGAAGGTTCCTATGATCCTCACTCTTCCTGCAATTTCAAACATCAGCTGTGCCACCATGAGCTCACACATCTGACTCACTGCTTCTAATCTATTTTCCTCAACTCACTTTTGCTTTGGCAATATTGCCACCCCCACGTCTCTTGGTGACTGAACACTGAGCAAATTAAATCCTGATCTTTCTCTTAGACTGCCTCCTCTTGTTCTCTCAGTTTTTGTAACTGAGATGCTGCCATATCCCTTTTCCTTTAGGTGAAGTAGCCAGACAGTTCTGATTGCTCACAATACTTTTTTGTACATTAGGCTATATCTAAACACAAATGATTTTTCTCCTGTGGTGTTTCTAAGACCCAGGACAGATCATGCCCTTGACCACTTTATCTTCTGCCAGATGTTATCTCCTCTGTTTCTGGCCTCCCTGAGATTGCAGCCAGCCCAAACACAGCTTCCAGATTGATCTCATGCCCTGCATAACTTATTTTTCCCTCCTCATCCTCCAATTCCCCCTACAGTATTATTTTCTGCACATTTCTGCTTCCTGCAGTGCCTTTCTCCACCTGCTTGTCTGTTTCTGGTATTTCTTTTACCATTCTTCCCTCCATTCCGGCAGCAGTGCTGACTCTGACTACCAAGTACGACTTGTTTGTCACTCTGTCCTCTTTCTTTCTCTCATGCTGCCATGACACAAGTGACTTTTTTTTGACCTAGCAGATCAATGACTCTCCATGTGCCAGTAGAGCTGTCTCTGTCCCAGGAGCCAATGCACAGTGTCACATATTACCCCATCTTTTTTCAAATCCCTCTTCAAAACCTATTTCCTTTTAAGACAGGGAGTGACATCACAAAACCAGCATAACCAAAAACCACAGTACCATTGGACTTGCTGAGGGAAATATAGCCTGGCATTTCTTCCTTGCACTGCTAAATAAAAATCCATCCCATAACACAAAGGGAGATGATAAAATGGTATTACTGAGCATGGCATGAAATGCAGAGACTGAGAAGGAAACCTCAAGGTTTTAAGATCATTCTAAACTCACAATTTCTTCACTGTATGATACAATATCTACATTGAACTGTACAGTTGAATTCACCACTTCTAGCTTCATTCATCAGCCATTTTATGAACCCATTCCTGGGAAAAATACATCAGGCTGCTGGTGGTGCTGGAATACATGACATATTTCCCAGTGACCCTGTGCAACTCAAGCATTGGCACAGGCTTACATACTGCAGCATCTCGATCTCTAACCTATTTCTATAGATTAGCTCTTTACTAATGTAATAATTCCATTTGTTGTCAGTTCCTCCATTTCTCTACATTTGTTACTGTAAACAGATACAAGATATTAACTTTAAACATTCAGGAGCTATCCCATTATTAGGCTGTCTCCTTCTAGTCGGGCTGAGAGGAAAATGAAGGCAATACAGTTTACTTACAACACTTATGTGCGGTTTCTTTCCAGAGTTCCAGGAACACTCAAGGCTCAAAATGTCTTCTCTGACCACATCAGAAAATTTCTGATAAGTTCATTCCTGATATTAGCAAGTGTGCCCTCCCTTTGAAGGTCCCTCATGTTGCAACTCATGCTATTTGGTCATGGGGCTGCCCTTGACCAGAACACGAGCTCGTGAGTGCCTTTATAGAAATTGTAAATGGCTGGGCCTGGGGACGAAAATAGGAAAAGGATGCTTGTGCTACTATACAAGCTAAACTCAATCATCCATCCTTTCTGCTCTTCATTTTCCACATTTACCCATGCCTCTGACAGTCCAGGAAAATGGAGGGACATTCTTCCCTGTCAGGGAGGTAGATAATGCTGCCAGTGTGAAAGAATGAAGTGGACTCTTATGAGCTGTCTGGCCTGTGTTTTCCACCCTCAGTGTTCTGTGATTCATCTAATTAAGGTACACAGCCTGCAAAACAAGAGGAAATTTGGAACTTCTGCTCATTAGCTGGGCATGAATGGGATTTTTTTTTTCCTCTCGACTGTCTTCATTTTATCTGCCGCAGTTCTTCATGACTCAGACTCCAGAAGGGCTCATGATTGTGTGGGTTGCCTCTGGCAAAGGCAAGGAGCTTGAAAGCAAGTGTCTGTCTGTCTGACTTCTACTTCTCTCTGAAAACAAACACTGAAGAGCCTATTCCCTGAGTGACTGACCCAGCTGCTGTGTCTTCCCTGCTTGTTGGGGTACAAAATGATTAATCTCCTTCTACATAGTTCAGTACTTAAAACATATGCGAAGGGGACACAAGGGCTTTCATATTAAGCAGGGATAAAAAAAGACTTGTTTTACTCTTAATGAAGAAATAATTTCCTTAAGAACAAAAAAGCTCCTCACAGCCAGTGCTTATAAATTGCTTAATTGGAAATACACATAACAGTCCTGTGAGGATTATCAGAGTGCTTCTAGCTGGAATTAAAGTCAGGAAAGAAAAGTTATTTTAGAGATACTAATAAAACAGGAGGTTGTGAAGGCTTCTGGGATATATACAGATGTTTTATTTTAGGCTTTGCATATAAAGATGATTTTTAACCAATTTGTTATTGGCTAGCAAGCTCTGCTGATTAGCCTTGAGGCAGAGAGGAGTGAAAATAAAGGAACAAAGCCCCAGATCAGAGAATGATAGCTCCAAAAAGACAAATTGGGGATTTTTTTAGCTGAGACTTCAGGCTGTTGGGCCATCCACCACTGTCTAGGTATTTGATGTTTCATAAACGTGCCAGAAACATAGCTAAAGACATCTTTGGCAGTACCTTCCTTGTTTCCTGCTAGGTGTCAAGCCCCTCACCAATTCTTTGCTTTCTGCAGGAGATGCCCAGTGCACAGGCAGGCTCCTTGCTGGGCTGCAGTGGATATGCTTCGTGCCCCAGCCACTCTTCTTCCGGGAAAGTGGGAAATAGTGGCTCTCACAGCTCCACCACCACTGACTTCTCTAATGAGCTTTTTTGTGCAGGACTAGTGATCCAGCAGGGCTGCATCACATCCCTGGATTTTAGGTACTTTGCTAAACACAGATATGGAGCCTCTCAGCCACCCACAGCCAACTAAGTCACCACAGCTTCTCCATTCCCTTGGAGGCAGCTGAGAGGATGAAAAATGTCTGCCTGCTCATCTCTGCCCAGCAACCCCACATGCCTTGTGAGAAAAAATTTGTTTCTGTTTGTAGCTCTTTGTCCAGAGCCCAGCTCCAGGGTCAATTTCCATGGCATGTGAGGCCTTTCCATTGCTGAATAAACCAGAAAACCTTTCTTTGGTGGCTGATGGGCACCTGCACCACCTTCCTGCAGCTGGGTTTGCACATTTGGGTTTGGTTTGGACACTGCATCCAAAAGATGTGCTGTAGGATCAACAGAAAGGCACGGGCAAGGGGCAGCAAACAGCACTTGGGACACCTCACAATCCTGGGGTCCCCTCACAGTGGCAGGGTCTTCTCATGGCGCTGGAGTCACCTTGTCATCCACAGAAATGGGATTCGTGGGCAACAAGCCTATAATTACACACTTGAGAGAGACATTGATTATCTCAGAGTTGCACAAGCCTGGATGCTCAGTGGTATTCCACAAATCAAGCACACCAACTATCAAAACCTTTTGCAATTTATACATTTTAGCAAACGAAGGAATTTGTGTTCATTGGCTACAAGTTATGTCGTTTTCTTGTTAATTAGTATTCTGTCTTCTGCTTATTAATGATTCTCTTGCTTCTCCTGCTAATTAGTCCCATACTCAGTCTTTCTCTTCTTTTGGGTCAGTGGGTTTCTTGGGTCTGTGAGTTGGTGGTCACCATCTCCCCCTGCCAGAATTACATTTTACCCAATTGGAGCTGGTTCAGCATAGTTGCTGAGCTGCCTTTATTAGTTTCTTCCTTATCTTTGGGGTCCTGCCAAATGTCCTTGTGGCCCATAAATTCTGCATTCTTTGTGTCCACTATCAGCTGCACATCCTTCTCCCCAAGCTTTGTTAACCTCCCCCGAGGTGGGAGACCACTGAAACACCTGGAGCCCTAAACCTTAACAAGGCAACTCCACCAACAAGTAATTTGTCTTTCTAACACCTGGACATCACTCAGGGATTGCTCGTGAGCTGCTGTTTCTAAAATCTCCCTTCCTTCTGATTAGGCTGAAAAGCACGCAAAGATCAAACACCAAAGAACATCCCTTCTCAAGGAAAATTTTGCATATTCCACGTTTTGTAGCATCCTTATGGCCAGGGGTCCCTCATGGCCTCGGGGGTCCCTCACGGCCTTGGGGGTCCCCCAGAGCCTCGGGGGTCTGTCACGGCCCTGGGGTCTCTCAATGCCCCGGGGGTCCCTCAGAGCCTCGGGGATCCCTCACAGCCCAGGGGACCCTCACGCCCCGGGGATCCCTCAGAGCCTCGGGGATCCCTCACAGCCCGGGGGTCCCTCAGGGCCCGGGGGTCCCTCAGAGCCTCGGGGATTCCTCAGAGCCTCGGGGATTCCTCACAGGCCGGAGGTCCCCCACGGCCCCGGGTGTCCCTCAGGGCCCGGGAAGGGGGGGGCGTCCCTCACGGAGGCAGCCGAAGGGAGGTGGTGCCACCTGGCGGCCGATGGTGGCGCGGCGGCCCAGGCCCGGCCGGTGTCCGCGCAGGAGCCGCCGTGGTGGAAACTGAGAAAAGTCGTCAAAAAATAAGAAAACAAACCCAAAGCAAGACAACGGGGATGTGCGGAAATGATCACCGGTAGCGCCTGCATAGGTGTAAGGAGCTGGTTTTACTTCTCCGCAGCTCAGGCAGCCAACAAGCCAGGACACTCCTAGAAGAAGGGAAGGCTGCTGATTACTCCTTTTTATTCCTATCCGGCTCTGCCCAGCTGAATTTCCGTATTTTATGAGTTAGCATCTCTATTTTCTCTTCTAATAAACGGTGTTATTTGAGTTCAAAAGCCCCACAGGGCTAATGTGCTACTAATGCTGAGGAGGGGAGGAAGAAAAGGTGTCCCTTTGGAAGATGGATCCACTTCAAAGTTGTGGCGATTTGAGGACTGACTGTGAAAACACAGGGAGCCATGCAGTGAAGCTGACAATAGCCAAGCAAAACTGGCTTTTCAGGCAACACTGCAAAAATAAAAGAAGAAAAAAAAATACTTAAAGCATTTGAAATGTAAAATTTAAACACAGGGCTTTCATTTTAAAATACATTCCTTTTTTTTTTCTCTTCCTTTCGGCTGGTGAGAGCATATTCATTAGCAGCTCTGCCAGGTTGAACAGTTTCTAGATTTGATTGAGGATGGTATAAAGGTCCACATCGAGTAAAAGCAGTAGATACTAAAAAGTACAACTGAAGTTGCCTGTTTAAAGTCTGACCTATCCTAAAGGCAAAGGGTTGCACTGACACTTGGCTCGGCAAAACCTGTCAGGCTGGCACCAGCAAGGAACTGGGATGTTAGTCATGGATGCCTGCCTGCCTGAGGCAGGGATTTTTCACTCTAAAAATAAGTAAGACTTGTGAAGGGCCTCTTCTTTCACATCAGCTATGGTGTTTGCATGTGCATTCATGCTGTATCCTGGGTATCATGTGCAGTCATTTTACAGCTTGAAATTTGTGTGTTCATCCCCTCCAAGGCAGTGGGGGCAAAGCCCAGGCCATGATGGAGGGGGCTCCCTAGCTCTAAATGTCTGCAAAAGGGGAATAAGAAGGGCCATGGACAGGTCTAGGTTTGGACTTTGTTATTTTAGTGATGTTTTTTTACTCAAGGGGATGATGATCCTGTATGTCAGGGCAGAACTGAGACATTTTGAAACCCGGTTCATGTTTTCCAGAGAACACAAAGCACCAATCTGCTGCTAGAATCTGTTAATTCTGCAAAAGAAGAGCTGGGTAATTTTGTGGGAAAGCTACTCTCAGTCTGCCTGACCCCAAATTTGGGTTACTTGCTGTACCTTACACTTCCCTGAAGCCCACCAGATCTGAGTGAGCCTAAGTAAGCATTTGTGTTCAGAGTGCTTAGGGAACACACCTCTAAGCAGAAACCTAATTTAGACAGAGCTCTTTCTTCCTATCATTTTGGCTTTCCTTTCATGAAATCCCAAATTATACATGGAATGTAATTTTATCTCTGTCTGTCACCATGCTGGGCTCTGCAGGCTGGTAGAGAAGTAAGCCAAAGCCTGTAGCTATCAGTGAAGCTCAGTTCTACCCACGGGAGGAGTCCCATAAAAAACCCCATTTGATCAAGCAATCACCTCTATCGGTGAGAAGTTTAGTGTCTGCAAATATATGCATCACAGCTGAAAATAGTATCTCACTAGGATCTGTAAACTCAGAAGAAGAGTCTGCTTACAGTGTCACTCCCTAACACCTTCCAGGCAAAAGAACAGAGATTTTTTGTCCTATAGTTGCTCATTTTCAGCTTCAGTCAAAGCCTCAAAATTATAAGACACTTTTAAAGAAATACCATCTGGAATTCCCCTGCAATCTCAAGGCAAAGCGTTTTACAGAATCACTGAACAAAAGAATATTCTGAGTTGGAAGGGACCCACAAGAATCATCGAGTCCAACTCCTGGTCCTGCACAGGACAGTTCCAAGAATCACACCATGGGCTGTACTTCTGTAAGCAGACTTTGCACAATCCATAAAAATCTTTAGGTCCTTCTAATGGACAAAGGTTTTTAATTCTGCCATCTCCTGTCAGAACAGATTTTACTGCAAAGATTACATTAATAAAAATTGAATTTTTTGTAAATTACTTACCTCACTCAAAAGGACAGAGGATAAAGGAGAGATCTGGTGAACATAAGGTACTTGGATTCACAAAAACCTGTGGGCAAGATTCCACACCAAAGATTACTTTAAAAAATGAAGCTGTCATGGGATCACAGGAGTTATTTCATGCAGTGAAAGCCGGTTACAGAATGGCAAAGGGCGAGGAAGAGTCAGCAGTGGGCTGTCCTGGAGATTGGTGTGGGAACCAGTTTTGTTTAGTATATAACTTGTGTCTGGAGAAAGGAGTGAGCAGTGTTCACAGTGCTGCTGGAGTTTTCCAGGTATCCAAACACCACACAGAGGTACCTGAAGGACCCCACTAAACCGAGTAGGAAAAAGAGGTGGCAGGTGAGCTTGGGTGGAGATAAATGTAAACTGCTGCCATAGGAAGTCATGGATATGATTTGATCAACAGGCTCAGAAAAGAACTAGACAAAAAAACTAGGTCAAAACTAGGTCAAAAGATGAATACTCTGAAGGACTAGGCAAGGGTATAGCCTCCAATATCCCAAATCCAACAGCTGTGGGAGCTCTGGGAACTGAGGGAAATAAGTGAGTGCTGAAAGTAGCCAGGCAAAGGTGCTCTGCTTGCCTGGCTTCTTCCATTGCCAGTGCGGGAGACACAGCATGATGCTGGGAGCACCCAGCACTGTGGGCTTTATGTTCCTATTTTGACAAAAATTCTGGTACAAGAAAATCTGAACAAAGACTTTCAGCTATCAAAAGAAGTGGGGTATTTTTATAATATTTTGATTCCTTTTTAGTGCTTTAACACTGTTAAAAATAAAAAGCCAGGTATTACATTATCAAAATTTTACTATTCTTTCAGAATTATCTTGATAGATCTGGATCAGTTTTCTTCCTTGTAAAACTGGTTTTGATAGTTTGAATTTTCATTTGAATTAGAACAGAAGTGTGTTTTGCAATATTGTTGGTTTTGGTGGAATGGAAACATCAACTCCCAGTCAGCTCTAGTGATTATTTCCTTTTCTAATGCTTGTCAGCCTCTTCTTTATTATCCTGATGTTCTCTGTGACCCTGAAGCCAAGCTCTATGAAAAAGTGGTAGGGGGAGGTTTCTGTGTTTCTCATAGCTTTTACTGTGGTTTGGGATTCTCCAGACTATTTTCCCTATTTCTGTTCAGCTGTGGGATATGCTTCCCACAAGACATCTTGCCATACAGCCTCTCCCAACCCCTTTCTTCCCTTTCTTCCTCCCAGTTTTTTTTGCATGAGTCTGACAACTCTGTGATAATCATTCCTCCTCCTCACTGTTCTCCTCGGGGATCTGCGTGGGTGGGCAGTGCTGGTGTACAGAGCACAGCTCTCTTATCTCTACGAACTCATGAAATTCACCAGAAGTCTTCCCACCAGCAATAAACTTCTTCACACAGCAAATCCATAGCAAAATGCACACACATTTTACTAGAAAAAAATTATGGCTGATTTTCCAGACCAAGCACTGCTTAGGAGTCACCCACAGAGAAATCTGGCTTCTTGGCTTCAGAGCAGCTGCCAAAGGGCTGGAGACAAAGGCAGGCATCTTGGGAGCTGGAGCCTAGTGGCCATCCATGTCACCAGCTGAGAGTGGTGGTGCAGCAGAAGGCAGAGCATGCTCCCCCAAGGCATTGCTGCTGTGCTGGCCAGGGAGACACGGGACAGTGTGGGACACGCCAAACCTGTCAGCTGCTTTTGGGGTGACTCACTCGGGGAGATGCACCCAAGTAACTGAGGCGTGGGCAGGATTTCGCTCAGTGCATCATCTGCTTGTGACAGTGCTTCCTCCCACGCAAGGGAATATACCCTTTAAATTTCTCTGTTTAAATCCCTGTCTTGCTGCCTGCTGGTGTGTGGGCTCCAACTAGCTACAGTTGTAAAAACTCGATACCTACATGAGACAGCCTCTAAGGGACACGTCAGCCTGGAGCTCCCTAATGGTCAGCCTCAGCAGAGCTGCCAGGGCACGAGAGAAACTACATCAGATTTCCTTCCTTCCACAGGAAACATGGAAGCAAATAAGCCAGAAATCTACATCTTTGGGGACCACATTCTTGTGGTGAAGTAGTTAGGGATAAATCTCCTGCTATGAAGGCAAGGACATAGTCTTGATCTTCTTGAAATAAGATCAGTGAAACTTCCCTCTCTGCATTCTTCCATGAAACCAGTAATGTACTATGCAAGCACAGGCTCAAAGGAGTCATCCCTTGGTTATAGCTTGCATGTACTAGTGTGCCTTGAGGAGATTTGTGGGTACAGTTGGCACTGGAGTCTACAACCCGTGATTATCACCATCATCCTCATCATCCAAACCAGCTGCCGATCATCTGAAACACTTTGAGTACCTGTTTTTATCAGAGCAGAGGAGGATCTGAATGGTTCAGGTTTTGGCACAGAATCTGGTGGATCCTTACCCCATGGAGAGCACAGAGGGTGAGAGGTGCTCACCTGCCTGAAGACTTTCAGCTGAGCCTACAGGAGAGGTTGGTGCTGGAAGCCTTGCCAGGGCATCTTCCTGTACACAGAAAAACCTGAGGAAGGAAAGGAGCTGGTTGATGGCACACAAACCAGAGAAGGAAAGCAGGCTACCAGCACTCTTATGTTCAGGGGAAACAGCTGCATAAGCAGAACTCAAACCTAAAAAATGAAAATCTCTGAAACCAATTACCATTCAACCCCTGTTGAGCCCCACCTTCTGATTTATTACCACCTTTCAGCAGATCTGTGAAGTGTGGGTTCACCTCATCACTTGGGGTCATCCTCTGACAGCACAGTCAGCTACTGTAAGCCTGTGAAGGGAAATATTATTTTCCTCAGAACACATTTTTTGAGATAATGGCTCAGCAGTCAGAATGAAATAATCAAACAATAAGATAAGCCAATGCAAAAGCAACAGAGACTCGTGGGTGGTTTTGACCAGTTGGCTAATAAAAGACACATCAATTTTATATTTCAAGTTTATTATATTAATACAATCAAGATTAAATGATTTTCACAGCTAGTGTACGTAATTATATCAGGCTATGTATATATAGTTTATTCCAGCAAGTTACAATTGTTTTATCTTTAATCATGCAGCGAGTAATGTGCAAACACAGTTATGGGGAAGGTTTTTCCCCTCCTAAAAAAGAGAAACCAAAATTACAAAAGTATGGCTTTATAAGAAAGTTGTATCATACAATGAACATTCATTTGCACTTGGGAATGGCAACATTCAGTCCTAATAAGTAACCAACAGCATCTGTCACTGCCATGCTGATTCCAGAAACACCAAGGGAACTGGGAACAGGGAAATGCCATTGATCTTAGAGATGCAAAATATATGTCTATATACACTCAAAGTACAAAAAATGTAAAAAATGTTTTCAGGGATTAAGTGTCACATTTATTTGTGTGCTTAAGTCAGAGTGTTGGAGTCTTGAAGAACACAAATGCATGAACAGTTTGTTTTCCTTTAGACCAACAAACATCTGTAGTGATGGAATTGACTTAAAAAGCATTACTTCAGGTGTAGGGAGGTGTAATTGAGGTCAGAATCTGGCCTGTCCTTCCTGCTAATGATGCTGCAGAAATAGACAGAAGCATAGGGTTAGGAAGTCATAGGTGGCTGAATTTTGCTGGCAGCCCAGAAAAAAAGAAAGACAAAGATGTACGTTTAAGAGATTTTTTTTTTTTTTTAATGTGTTCTAGAATAAAGTGTGCCCAGCATCACAAACCCTTTGCTGGATGATTGTAGCTGCCGGCAAGCAGAAGCCCTTGTGCTTGGTGTTCAGAGATAAAACACCCGTTTCAAGAGCAAAACTGCTGCCTCTTTCCAAGAGAAGAAATATCCTTACCTGTCAGCAGCCCTGGGCCTGGGACACGCACATTGATGGTGGGAAAAGGCTGCTTCCATAGGGCATCGCTCACTGCTGGTCCGAGGAGTGCAGTGGGCGGGAGCTGCCAGTCGGTTACGGATTTGCCAGGAGAGGGCAGGCAGACACTCACACGTGTGCGACAAGAGGGCAGGCAGACACATATGACAAGAGGGCACACACACTCACACGTGTGACAAGAGGGCAGGCACTCACAGAGTGCACACACACACCTGCACGTTTTCACTCACTCACTCACTCACTCACTCGCTCACTCACTCACTCACGCCGCACCACTGTGCTCACTGAAGTGCTTCTCACCAAAACCAAAGGTTCATGCATAAAGACAATTCAGATCCTTACAAGGCTACTCATCAAAATTGAAATTAAAGAGATGCAACCTGCAGAACCAACCTAAATCCAAAGATCAGAAAAGACTTTACCCTCTCCCCGTTTCTCTCATGTGTTTATTCTTTTTCCCAAGTTCAGAAATACAGATCTGAGTGACACTTACTCGGTATGCAGATATGCAGAATGTAAACATCACCACACAGCACCCAGCATCCTTTTTGATTAACAAAGTTACCAACATATTTGCCATGCAAGCATGAGGATTTTTCAAGATGGTCAGGTTGCAGGAAAATATTGCAAAATATTTTTGAGTTTACTTTTGCTAATGACCTGGCTTGGAGAGAATGGAGAGAAAAAGCCAACACATACAGGGCTGAGGTAGATTTGGCCATATCTGATGTAATGTCACTGTATTGACAAAGAAGATGAATGGAGTCTGAAACTAACAGGCAGACTACCACAATATAAGCAAACAGGATCTAGGGAGAAGATTCCCCTATTCCAGCAGGAGTGCCCATCCTGCTGTCACATTGCTACAGGCAATGGAAAGAGTTGTCACCACAGTGCTAATGACCCTAACTTTGTCCCACTGGGACTGCACATGGGAGGTCCAATGTGATTGAGGGCCAGCTGGTGCTCGATCTCCTGCTAAAATGGTCAAGAAAAAGAGAAATGAGGGGGCTATGGACTGATCTTTCCTGTGTAGGTACTTGCCTGTTATACTCTGGGCTGGACACACCAGAATTGTTACATGTTGGTCAACAGTGGACCAGCAGCTTTCTTCCAAGCTGGGGCACCAGTCACAGGAATGTCCCAGAAAGAAACTATTCAAGACAATCCATCTTCTGTCCTCTCTCTTGGCAGGTGGATTGAGGGGAGCCTCCCACATGGACATGCATGCACACAAGCGTCCTGCTGTCTGCTACAAACCCACCCATAAAGCATCTGATTCCTGACCTCTGCCTTGATCCACAACTATTGCAGCCAACAAGAGACCCCTGAACCATTTTACACTCACACTTTTGCTCCCAGTGAGCTTTCTGGCTCTCTGAGCATGGTCTTCTGCCTTAATAAAAAGTGCTGGCATTAATGCCAACAGTCCCTACCTGCCTCCTTGGATTTGTAAGATAAAGAGCCCTCCCCTCCCTCCTGTCTTTTCTGAAACTTCTCAGCACTGAAACTCACATGGTTTTGAGCCAGTGCAATAGCACTGGATGATTTCCATTTCCTCCTTTCCTGGGATCTCTTCTTCCAGGACCTAATTACTATTCTAATAATATCCTTCAGCAGCCTCCTCCGCCTCTCAGCCACCGACATCCGGATGAGATACCGCAGTGCTGCTGGGGACAAACCCAATCCTGCTCCTCGGGACTCCCGGGGTGTCACAGGGGCTGTGCTCTGCACAGTCACTCTGGCAGCCATGGGCAGTGAGAAACTGCTCTGTCCTCTGCCTCCAGCTCCGGGTTTTTGGGGGAGTATGTGCCGGTGCTGGGGAGCCTGAGGGCTTGGCAGAAGCAGCTGAGCCACCACTTATAATGCAAATCTGCCTTGGGCTCTGCTTTGCTTCCCAAGCTGTGACAGCCTCTGTCTGCAGCACAAGCTGTCGAGCACAGGCTTCCCCTAAAACCCTCACCCAACGCTGACCCTGCATTTCCCCATTTGCAGCCTTCCCCATCGGAACAAGGAGGAATAGACACAGATGGAGAAGGACATTTAAGTCCCCAGGGGCAGGAGTGGAGGGACACTGCAGCACCAGAGATGTGGGACTTCAGGAGAAGGGTTAACCCCTTCATGGCCTGCTTGCCACTTTTAGGGCTGGGCTGGCATTTTCTCGACGTCACAAGCAAGGCTGCTCATTCACCTGGCTAGCACAGGTGGCACCAGAACTGAGGTTCTCCCACAGCATGGCTGGGAGTAGCATCCCAGTGTCTCAGAAAGGATGGTCCAGGTGGCTGTGAGCGGCATGTTCTGCAGCCTCACAGTAAATCTCCACCTGGCCATGGCTGGCATTGCCAGTGTCCTGGCACGTAGGAGGTAACCCATGCAGAGGGAAACTAAATGGAAGTGCTCCCTGCACTGACAGAAAGATGGGAGCAGGTCCAGCACGGCCTCCTTGGCACAGGCAGGGAATTAGCCAGATGAGACACGAGCCATTTTTGCACAAAGCAATTGAGATTTGACTGCACATCTTTCTTAGCTACTGCCTGTGGAAAGTGGTTTGTGCCCCACAGCATTGGGCTCCAAATCCAGCTGAAGAGGAGAGCAAATTCTCCACTGCTGTCCAGTGCAGGCAGGGGGAGTGAGTTGTGCTACTTCAGCAGAACAGAGGGTTGCGCTTACAAGGAGTGGGGAACGCTGGTGTCCAAAATAAGGGATGTCCCCCAAAGGGAGCTGGGGTTCTGCCACTGCTCTGTTGATGCTGAGAACAGCCAGGAGAGAAGGACCAGGGCCTTGAGCAGAGAGGGCAGCATGATTCAGAGCTACCCAGAAGGCTGCCCAGACCCAGCCCCGCTTTCTGCAAGCTCACCCAGCAGGCAGTGCCCAGTTAGTGGAAACATTTTGTAACTTCCAGAATAAGGATTTCTGTCTGGACCTGGGGGGCAAAAATACTCTAATTGACAGCAAGTAACAGCAGAACATCATACCCCAGCTTAGGATAGGTAACAAATGCCTGTGGCTCTGAGACCCACAGGGAAATCAGGTTAGCCAGCTACATCTCCTGTAGAGATATGTTCCAAGACACAAGCCAAGGAGAAATAATGCCACATATGAAAGACAGGGCTCCCAGTGTCCCTGCTCCAATTGCCATTTGTTTACTGGACAGCAGGGAAAATGGTTCCTTCCCCGTTGCACAAGTCTGTAGAGGCATCAGGGCTGGGATTGCCTTTAACCCCCTCGCTCCCAGGTGAGACTGGATGCTTCCCATTAGCTATTCTATGGATCTTTGTCTCCCATCCCCCAGGAATATACACACACTGCCCCTCTCTGAACTCATGCCCTCCACACCATGACCTGCTGTAAAGTAACTCGGTAGGATCAGTTATCCTGCAGGAACTGCCTCTTCATCCCTGCAGCATAAGCCATGCACTTTGTGGTTATTACTAATGATGCTTGAGCATTGTTAGAAAGGAAACTTGATGTTTGAACCTTGTTGGTAGGGGATGGTATTTCTCCCAGTTCTAGCAGTGACACCATTTAAAAATCCCACTGGGTACGTAGTTCCTTTTAACCCAGGTACATTACACAGGATACAGTTATCATATTGGGAATTCAGATACACTGATACCAGCTGACAACTAAGAAACCAAACATTACACAGTCTCAACTACAGTTAACCCTTCACATGCAGAACAAAACAGAAAACAAGGAAGGCTTTTGCCTTTAAAAGTGCCGTGCCCGCAATCAGTTAGAAAAGACATTTAAAATCCTGTCACAAAATATTGGATTTTCCAGCATAGCCTAATAGGTTAAGTACTAAAATCACACTAAAACGCAGAGGGTGGTGGATAACCAGCTCCTCTAAGTTGCCTTGGAAAATCCAAGACCCATTGAATAAAGTCAAGGAAAAACATTTACCACATTTTTTGCTGGTAGCTTTTTGCCATAGGATGGTAAGGGTTTTAGTGCCTGAGGTATAGGTAGTTCCTGGATGCTTTTAGGGAAGTGGGAAGGGGGAAGAGTCTGGAGAATAGTTTGCATAGCTTGCAGATATAAAGAAGCAGGTGTGTTCCCCACGAGGCTGTTGAATTTGTCTTCTCCCAGCAAAGCTGTCCAGTGGTCTGGATGCTCCTGCAGAACTTTCCGCATCTTAAACTGTGGGTTGGGCATGAAGAGCAAGAGGTAGTCAAGGCAGAGCTTCTTTGATGCGACATTGACTTTGGAGTCCCACATCTGCTCCAGGATGACGTCCAGCGGGGTCAGCCCTTTGCTGTCCTCTATCCTGGGAGATGCTCCATTCCCGAGGAGGATGAGGACCGTCTCTGACCTCAGCAGTTCGCAGGCAAGGTGCAGGGGTGTCTTCCCATCTTCCAGATGAAAGCAGCCAGCCCTATTGATATAGGAGTTCAAGCTGGGGAGCTTGTGTGCAATTTTGATGATCAGTCCCAAGATATCTCTCCTGTCATATGTGACCGCCATGGCCAGGTGAGGAGCAGAGGATGGGCAATAGCAGAAATGTTCCCCAGGCACCTTGAGAGCCTCCTCTGGAAAATGAGACAGCAGATACTGAGCATAAGGCAGGTGATTATGCACCACTGCATAGAGAAGGGCTTCTGAAGGTGAGTAGGTTCGTAGGCTGGCATTTTCCTCCCAGTAGAAATACTCCATAGTTCTCATGTCTTCCAGCATCCACACAGGCTTGTGATCTCTCACAGCCTGGTAGAACATATAGGATAAGAACTTGCAGTGCCTGCTCTGATCATCCTGCAGGCTGGCCTGGTTACTGGCCATGGCTCAGCAAATAAAGAACAGCTCCACGTAAAATCACTCCAGACTGTAAGATTGGTGCACTTGGAATGCTGATCCCGATGCTGCTGCAACCTTCAGGCTGTCATTGCTGCCTGGACTGCACTAGCTGGAATGCATGGGCTGATCATCTCCACCCATTCATTGTTTTTCCCCTCACTGCAGTGGTTTTGTTTAGGTAAGCACAATCCCACAGGCTCAGTTAACCCGTGCCATGCAAGCAGATGGTTGGTGAGTACATCCCGCTCTGCGCGTGGCACAGGTTACTGAAACGCTGTCAGACTGCCAGTGATTTTATACACACACAGCCACAGAGAACAGAGGGAGAGACTAAAATTAGCTTGAGAGGTGAGGCGGATTTCTGTCTGCATTTCGTGTCTAACCAGATCAGCTCATACACTGCAGCAAGTGGAATAGCAATATTCTGCTATTTTATAGGGGTTTTTTTTTCATGTCACTCACACACACGCAGCTCATTATATAGTAAAAAATATGTAGCAGTGTAAAATACTCCACAGCTGATAATAGGCATGATTCCATGCTCAGGAAATCAAGGGATTGGTAGTGCTAGCACTAGGAAAGGATCCCTATTTTATAAATAATGGTATGGCTGGCCACTTAGGAGACACTGATGTTAATGGCTTGTCTATAAGGCATTATTAATGTTTAAAGATGCCAGCATTAATCTCTGCAGAGAAGAGTCAAACGGTGTGTGCAGTAACGGTGCCCAGAGTCATAAAACAGATTTAAAGCTGGGTTTAAACGCCTTCCTTTGTTTAGCAGGGAAATACCTGGAGTGCCCCTGCTGCACAGCAAGGGCATAAACAAAAGGTTAATGGCCAAACCCCACTGGTGGGTGGGGAGCTTTGATCAAAGCATTTCTCAGATGTCCTGCTTTGGGGCTGTGTCAGAGCCAGCAGCAATGGAGGGAAGTGGGATTAGGCAATCAGACTTGTGCAACACCCTGGTAAAACACAGAGGACCAAGGCCTACAGGTTTGAGGGGGAAGGTCCTATTGGATGAGGCAGAAGGACCTGGCCAAAACTAAATTCACAGAAAATAAATTAACTAAGAGTCCTTTATGGCAAGCTGTGTTTAAGGAAGGAGGGTTTTCAAGCATCCCATAAATCAACAGATTGCAATAAAATGGTGTCACCATTTTGGTAGGAAAACAGAGTTTCCCTTTAAGGGAAAATACAACATGTCAGGAAATTCTTATTTTCATTTCACAAGAAGAAAAAACATATAGTAAGTATGTTCAAACTAGAGAGAATTCAAGTATCAGATCTCCAAATGTTTTTTGGAGCCATCCAAAGAGAAAACTAAAGCCACTCACAAAACTGGGTCTAGATCTTGCACATCTTCCAAGCTTTATAGCCATTAAACAACCCTCACCTGCTGCAGATGTTAACATAAAGCTCCTCTGGGAAGTGCTCACAGCACCCAGCTTGTCGGAGCTCAAGGAGCATCTGGACCATGCTTTTAGTAATACAGATTAATTTTAGGTAGTCCTGTGAGTTGACTTGGTGCAGAGACACATAGAAGTCAAGAGAAAAATGTTCTGCAAGTATCTCCAATGAAAAAGGAAGCCAAAACACCAGAATCAGAAATGGCCATGAGGCTTCTGGCCAATCACCTCTACACCACAGCTCCAGGATGTCCAGGATGTGAAAACATCTCTAATTACACTGCACCTTGTAATGGCAGGTTACACTGTAATTCTGCCTAGGAAGCCGAGCCCAAAACTAGGAGTCCCTCAGGCGGTTTGCTCACTTCTTTATGGTTCCAAATGGCACAGGTCTGTCGGCTCTGGTGGCTCTTGGCCTTGGTCTCTTCCTTTTTTTTCCTCCAGGAGTTTAGAAAAGCTGGTGCTAAGGGCACCTTTTTGATGGCAATGCACTGCTACTGGATTTTATTGTAAGCATAATACATCCGTAAAACATTATAGAATGGAAGACATTGATATGGAAAGCTTCACTGAGGAACTAGAAAAAGACTAGGAGTTTGGAAGTTTCTATTTATTTATTTGAATTTTGATCTGTGACCAAAAATAATGGCTCCTGATTCATAAGGTGTTTGTTGTCATTTTCCTCTTTGACAAAGTGCAGTCTAGAAAAGGAATAGAATCCGTTTTGACTCACAGAGAGAACATCCAAGACAGCAGGGACAGGTTTGAAGGGAAAAACTGAAAAACAAAAGCTGATTTTACCCAAAACACTATTTACCTTTCCATCTGACACTGAGAAGCTCTTTAGATCTCTCCTGGGCAGATGAATTTTTCACATTTCATGGTGATTTCAGCTTATAAAGTATTTGGTTATTTTGAACCTGTGAGAAATATAGAATGTTTCTGAGCTATTCAGAAACCTTCTTACAGTGTTATGTTCAAAATATTGTTTCTGGGCAAAAGGGAAACATACCTTACATATAAAGACAAGAATTGAATGTTAGTATAACTGAAATCTTAGCATGGTAATAAAAAACCATTATTAGTCCAGGTCAAATCATTACAGAAAAATAAATAATACTCCTATCAGAAAAAAAAATCAATAGCAATAATAATAATTTTAAAAATAATTTGAAGCCTTTTGCACACTTCTTATCTCCTGTCCCTATTGCTGATGTTATGTTCCCTCTGCCTGTGCTCATCTAAATCCTAACTTTGGTGGTTTCATTCTGATGGTGGTGTTACAGGAAATCATCAGCATCTGGAGTTGTTCTGTGGGAGGAATGTGAGGTTGATGGTGATGGTTTCTTCTTCCTCACTCCAGTTTCTCCTGGGGGTCAGTTTTATGATTTCTTACATACTTTTACACCTGTTTTTTTTTCCTTCATTGGATTGCAACTCCATTTCACATCCACATTCACAATAGATTCTGATTCTATACATGTAAGATATTATTTATTTGTCCTCTTTTCTACCCCTGAAACCATTCTCGTCCAGCTCTGTATCTGCATTTCTTTAGCTGTCCTCAGGTGAGCAGTTTGTAGCTGTGAGTGCTCCAGAGTCAGGCCTGTGCCCCATCTCTTCCCATCCCACTGGGCCTGCAGCCCCCCTCAGTGCACCCTGTGCTTCCACTTCGCAGGACTCTGCTGTCACACCAAGCCCATGCTGACCTCTGTCAGCTCCAGCGTGTGAAATTGGAGTTGTGAACACCTCATAGTGCACAGAAGAGCTGGTATAAAACTATGGCTCTACCATGCAGTGCTAGTGAAAGTAAACCCCATCAGCTGCAGGCACCTGGCTAGAAGGAGGAAAGTGTTCCTACAGCTAAACCAAACTGAAATAAAGCAGCAGGCTCTCTGTAGTAGTCCAGGCAAAGCAAGTTTGTCAGGCCTCGGTCCTGAGCCTTTGGAAACTCAGTATAGAGCCTGCAGCCTATTGCCAGCAATGGCCAATCTGTGCTGCAGGGACAGAGGGTTCCACTAGTTCCTGTTTCTGGAATAAGCCAAAGCAGAAAGGCTTTGTGTACTGCATGCTGAGAGTGGGGCTTATGCTTAGCAAACTTTCCCCGTCATTTCTTCCTCCTGCCCCTCTGTACAAAGTTACAGGGAGCAATGAGAAGAACTGTGGGGACAAAAGTGAGTGAAGACACCTTCTGGAAAAAGAAAAAGCCAACAGCAGCTTTTCGTCACTGGGACTAAAGCAGAAGTGAGGTTTTCACATTTGTCATTTCACTGCCTGGTGGGAGCAAGACATTTCTCTCCATTAAGGGAAGAGCAGCCTTGACACAAGCTCCAGTGATCCATGTGAGCTCAGCTCAGCTCTTTCCACCATGTTTTTGCCTGCACACACACAGGAAAAAGTTCAAGGAAGAAGCTGCTTGGGAAACAGAAGAACAAAAGGCTTTGGGAAAGACTGGGACCATCTCCAGCATTCCACCTGTGTCAACAACTCCAGTGAGATGTTTCTTGTTCCCTTTCTGCCCTTCTCCAGTGATCTTTATTGGCATCTGTTTCCAGGCAAAACTGATTTCAATTTTTCTGTGCCCTTTGTACAGGAGGGCACGGGATGATCCAGCCAGGATATACAAAGAAGAAGCAAATCAATTGCCAGATATCAGATGCCTGAGCACAAAGCAAGAGGATGTCCTTCTTCAGAGGCATGCTGTTTTTCAGGATTGTGTCTGCTGGTCTTTTTCCTTTCCTTGGGAAAGAAAAGCTTATCTGTTGGGGATGGATGATAACCCTTCAGCCACAATGAGGCTCTAGGAAATGCTTGCTGTGTCCTGCTTTCCACATCCAGCCTGGGCTGTGCAGTGCAGCCTGGGGACACGCTGTGTGACAAATTAGTGCTCTTGTGCAGAGCCCTACTGCACCTCAAGGCTGCTTTCAAAGAGCATGAAGGGTTTCTTTATGCCCTGCTACGCATTTACCAGCTCTAATTCATCCAGCTGACTAAACTAGGCTTTGGGACAGTGGAAAAATCTACACTCTGACCCGTCCTGGATCGCAGAATATTTCACTTCTACTTGCAGGTTTCAAACAGTGAATAAGACAATTTTTTTACCACATTGCTAGAGGCAGGAAATGAAAATAAGCAGAGATTTACCACTTTGGAAAGCCTTTGAATTACTTGTAATGGGACCAGCTGATGTGCTCCATGCAGAACAAATCAAACACCAAATGGTTATTTACCTGCAGAACTTTGGAAGTAAAGATGCATGCAACAGACATGTGCAATATATTGGGTATATATATGTATATATACACAAAATATGTTATATATATATATATATATATATAT
>VYZP01072287.1:0-56991 GCA_013400635.1 Hypocryptadius cinnamomeus | reverse complement strand
AGAAAAAAAAAAAAAAAAAAAAAAGAATAGATGCCATCATGCCTGCTAGGCATGTCTAATTCTTTGATAAAATGGATAAAGATTGCAGACTGCAGCAAAAGTTAAAATAGACCATAACATCTCGGGGTCCGCAGGGTTTTTCCTTCTAATTTGCTGTAGAGCTTAATAAAAAAGATTTGCCTCTTTTATGGCATCAGGCTCTTTATCTGCCACAAATTAAAGCCCAGTGCTTGAGCTTCTGCTTTCTCTGCTGTTAGATTGCAGCTCCCTAAACTTGATAACGAGTGGGTTTTACCATTCTGAGTTTGCAAAATACATCCTGAAGACTGGTGAGAAGTTTTGAGCATGGTCTTCTGTTTCCCCATTTTCCATTCTGTTCTTTATACTTGTATTTATAGCCAATAATAACTCGCTTTTTAATGGAGAGGGGGATTTTTGTGGTTATTTTAAACAAGGTCCTAAGAGTCCCCCCAGTCCCATGAGCTGCCCAGGGCAGGGGTGGAGTCCCCATCCAGGGAGGGATTGAAAAGCCAGGTGGATGTGGCACCTGGGGACATGGGTTGGTGGTGGCCTTGGCAGTGCTGGGACACTTCACGATCCTTGAGGTCTTTTCCACTCTCACCAATTCCGTGATTCTACCTTCTCCTGCTGATTTGATGGACAGAATAAGATCATTACAGTTCCTGATGACAGGATAGTTGTCATGCCTGTATGGACAGACAGGTTCTAGAGGCTTTTCCCTGCTGAAAAGTATTTTGTGTGAAGCTTGTGAGCATTTAAAATGCAATTACTTTGGAATAGGTCCCTGTATAAACATTTGGTTCTGTAGTAGTTTATTCTACAAATCATTTTCTTCAGTTTTCTGCATATGGTGTCACTTAATGAGACTTTTAATGGCTTTTACAAAATGATGGCTTTCCACATATTTTCCAGTTTGCTCTTGACTTGACTTCCATTCACAACAGAAGTTTTCAAGCCTTAAAATGCAGTGCCATAAACTGGAGAGCTGGGTTCTTTTTCTCTACCATAGCATCCAAATCCCAGCGGTTGAACTTTCTTGGATAGCTGAGTCTTTTAATATGGATTTGGGAGCTCAAGAAAATATTTCTTTGTATGAGAAATATTTAAAATTTGAGCCCTTGGAAAAGCAAACACGGCGGAACAGCCCGGCAGCATCTTGCCCACGTGGTTTTGCTTTCCAGGGAAGCTGTGCTGCTGCTGGAGCAGATGCCAGGGACAGGTTGGGCTCCTGGGGGATTCCAGGAAGGGTGGGACATCTCCAGCAAGCGTGGCAGAACTGGGCATGGAGAGAAGGAACAAATTTTTACAGTCTGGGTGGTAAAACACGGGCACAGCTGATTGCCCAGGGAGGTGGTGGCTGCCTTATCCCTCACCCTGTCCAAGGTGTCATTTCAATTAATTTCTAATTATTATTTCCAAAAGCCAGTTAATGTCTAAATGCAGAGGTCCTTTGATACCCAGTAAGTTTTCCCTTTGGAGGGAACTCTTAATTCCACAACCAAGTGGTCTTTGGTTGTGGTCCAGTCAAACTCACAGCATTGCCTGGGAAGTGCTGGGCAGGTTCTGTTTGAGGGGCTCTGGCTTTCCCATCTTGTTCCCGAGATTCCAGGTCTGCAGAGGACCTCTGGAATGGTTCTGAGCTCTGGATGAAGCCCAGCAGAACCCCACAGCAGCTCACTTTGCTGGTGATTTTCCACGGGTGGCTGCTTTTAGTCATCTGTACCTCGGCCAACTCTGAGTCTGCTCAGCTGCTTTGTTGACACATACAGTGGGAATTTTTTAACTGGGATGTCATCCTCAAAAGATTGCCTGTTACACTGCAGCACTTACCTTTACCACCATGGATCTCCCCAGCTTTGCTTGACAAGGCCTATTTTCCATAACATTGGCTTGGCTGTCATTAATTTCACTCCTGTTCTTTTTAAGCCCAGATCCAGTCTGATTCAGTTTTCCCTTATTTTGTCCAGAGCTCGTGTCTGGCAAACAGATTGGTGTTTACTTGAGTCATTTTGCCCTCTCCTGATGTAGTTGTGTTGGAAATGTTTGTCTTCCAAATTTTCTCCTGCGTTCTGAAAAATATTGCAAATGAGCCCTTGTGGTCTCTGAAATAGTGGAGCACTCCATGGTTAAACATCCTGGGCTTCTGGGGCATTTTTCCATACTGGAATGCAGAGCTGGTAAAGACCTTGGAATACCTTCCAGTCCATTCACTCCTCGAGGCAAGCTAAAGTGTCCCTAGAGCATCCTTAACGAATGTATTTCTAATTTTTCCTTCATGTCTTCCAATCTCAGAGGTGCCAGCCTGCTCAGGAAGCTGGCAGTGAACACTTAACCAATTTGGTTAAAAGCTTTTCCAGTATCTTAGATCTTTTAGGAAGCAATTCTTGGCTGCCAGGGTGGGCAGGCCCTGGCACAGGGTGCCCAGAGAAGCTGTGGCTGCCCCTGGATCCCTGGAATTTTTCCAGGCCAGGTTGGACAGGGCTTGGAGCAACCTGGGATAGTGGAAGGTGTCCCTGCCCATGGCAGGGATGGAAGTGGATGATCTTTAAGGTCCCTTCCAGTCCAAGCCATCCTGGGATTCTGTGATCTCTGAGAAATGAAGGTGCTGTGCTTTGCTGATCAGGATAACCCATCCCCTTGTTTCTGCTGTCACTGATGGGAGCATGTCACATCCTCCTGCAGTTTGTGTTCCTGGGCTGGCACGGTCCTTTCATGTGTTCTTATGGATCATTTTGTATCCAAATCTCTTTATTATTCCCTCAGCTGTCCTCTGTACTCTGGAGTGTTTACTTCTCTCTCTGCTCAGACTTGGCACTGCGTGGCCTTGTCAGCATTGTATAAAACAAAATAATGCTGGTTTCCACATGGCACTCTTAAAACAATCTGAACTGCTTTTCTTTCTTTCTTAGCTTTTTTTTTTTTTTTTTTTTTTTTGAAACCCATTTTTTTTTTTTCATTTTTTTTTTTTTTTTTTTGGCAATCCCATTGTATTGTTGACATTTTACTTGTGATCCAATATCCCCTCAGGGTTGTTTTCTCCTGTCCATCAGCCCAGCTGGGACTTCTCCACCTGTACAATGCACCCTGCCCTTACATTTGTCTTTATTGGGTTTCACCAGGCTCCTCTGGTTTGACACAGTTTGGTCTTGACTCATCCATGTGGTTTCATTTTGGCGGTATCCTGTAATTGCTTTTATGTAAATTGTTAAATAATCTTTCTGGTGTCCTCCCATTGATTGTGAGGGGAGTTCAATCTCTGATTTGCCCCAGAAGCTTTTTCAAACTTCACTCTGGAGCTGTTTCCTTTTTGATCCCAAAAGCACTTTGAAACTTAGTGAGTGGATCATCTATATGCAAATTCCTTAATTTTTCCTCTGCTGTGCTGTATTTGTGGAAAGTCAAGTGATGCCAATTTTCATTGCAGTTGGACTCAATATCTTAAAGGTCTTTTCCAACCCAGATGATTCTATGAGCCTGTGATTATGTTGATATTTTGTTAAGATGATAACTAAAAAGCACGAATGTCATACAGGTTAAAATCAATTATTGAAATCAAGACATTTTGCAATCTCGATTGAATTACTAAGCTGAGATATATTTAAATACGAGTCTGTTCTTTTTCTGCACTGTCAAAGCTTCCAGTCCAGTGATTTCTGCAGCTTTATTGCTTGTAACAAGGCCCAAATCAGTTACTTGGTGTTACAAATTGTCACCTATGATTTAGGGAAGCTAATCTCTTGTAATTACTTGCTGCATGAGAGTTTCTGTATCCCTCCTGTCCCCTCCCTAACCCGACATGGTTTTTTTTTCCCCAGTATGGACTCACCTACCTGTCTTGGTGCTTCCCAGAGCCTCCTTCTGGCTTCCCCCATTAAAACACACCAAGTTTCTGCCCTGGAAATTCAGTTTTCCTGCAGTGTTGATAGTTGTCAGAGAGGTGAGCCTTCCCACCTTTTTTCTAGGGATGCATTGCAGCCATCTCTTCCTTTCATATCTGAACACCAGGGTACTAATAATTTTCAAGTCCAGTCACATGCTCATTTTTTTCTTTCCTGCTGGCCAGGATTTCATTTGTTCCTGCTTGTTATCCAGACTCCATACATCCATATATAGCAACAGAAAATTCTTTTTTTTTTCTTTTTTTTTTTTTTTTGGTGAATGCTCTTGTCTGACTTTGTGCCTCATTTCCCCTTCTAAGTGTCCTTCTCCTGTGTTCAGCTTGTGCCTTTCCTGGATGCATCAGCAGTTTCATCTGGGAAGGTGTCTTATTAGTTGGAAAGATGCTGGCTCTGCAATTCGTGGTCTCTCCCTTCCCTCCAGTATTGCTCCATCACTCAAATCCAAACATTCTCTCATCACTCGTGCAGCCCTGTTCAATTCCAGGATTTTTCTGGGGCCTTCCCTCGCATCTGGTACGGGATGCATCTTTTATCTCAGGGATCCACGTGCAAGGAGCCTGTGGATGCAGCGTGGAGCAAACAGCCTTGGCATTTGGAGGCACTGGCTTGCAAGAGGAATTTGCAGCTTGCAGTTCCTGCCTCTCCCTGGGCTCCAGGCTCGGCAAAAGCCGCTGTCCTGCTTGGAAGCAGATTCCTGCTGCTTTGGGAGGCAGCTCCTACCAGCTCCTCTCTTGGCACCCTCCAGCCAGTGGGAAGGAAAAGCCTGGCATGGCAGCGTGTGAAGATTGCCAAACCTTGACTTAGACTTTCCCCTGGAGCTCTTTTCCAGGATCCCTGAGATCCTCCCTCACCTGCTTGGCTCCAGCTGATGCAGTTACTTCTTGTGGCCGCAGTGATCAGCCAGTGTTGGTGCTGGTCTGTGGGAAGAGGCAATCCATGGCAGCCAGCTATTTCTTGGAGGCCATGGTGCTGATCCACAAAGCATGTCTGCAGAGGCTGGTTTTCCTGAGCACAGGCTGGAGAAAGCAGCAGGAAACCATTTTTCTCCATAATCCAAGCTCGTTTTTTCCTGCCAGCACTAAATACACACGTAGAGTTTAGTGTGACTTTCACTGTGGGTGTTTCCCTGGATGTCCTTGACTTTCTCCTGCTTTCCTGATGTCTTCACTGACGTTCCTGGCACTTGACTTGAGTGTTCCATCCCGTTCCCTGCAGTTTGTGTGTTTTCCCCTTCTCCTGACACAAAGCCTGATGTTCCATGTTTGTGTTCAGCCCTTGGGAAGCTTTTTTCCCTCTGCTTGTGGCCAGTGTTGTGTGCTTTAACCAAATTCCACGTAACAGAATGGTCTTCAGTGGAGATTTTTTTTGGGATGAATTTTCAGCCTCATGCTGGACTTCTTAATTCAGGGGAGATCTCCCCTGCCAGAAAACCCAAATCTCCAACCTTTTGTATTGTGGCTCATAATTTGCTGGGGATGAACAATGCTGTCGTGATCCAATGGTGGAAGACTGGCATCTGCTCCTTTCCATGCCCCAAATTTCCCTCCAGTTCCCAAACTGCATAAGCAGTGCCTCAGTTTCCCATTTGGAATGGGGCAAAAAGGGTTGGCAATGTCTGTACTTGCTCAGACAGATAAATGAAACCTTGGAGGATGCTGCAGTGATAAATTCCCCCCTTTCTCTGCCACATGCAGGAATGGGAAGGTTGTGCTTGGGCTCCTTTTTTGTGCCCTTTATTTAAAGTCTTAGACAGGTTTCAGAGCCAATTGATCCCTGCTACACAGAAATGTCTCTTGTGTGACATCAGGGCTGTGGGGACAGCTCTGGTGTCACCCTCACTCAGGTTTACACTTCAGCTGCTGCCTTTGATCTGTGCAAATCTTGATTTGAATCTTCTCTCCGTGTGAGACCTCTCTCCCCAGGACTGTGCTGGCAGCCAGGATTAGCTGGGCTTTTCTTCATTGACAATCTTGTTTTTAAATCTGAAAGGACTTCAGCTAAGTTTTCTCCTGGGGCAGAGAGGGAGTTCATTCTGGAATATGTTTTTCTTGGTGTTATCAGGATTTTCTGGCTATCAGGATAAGCCACGGGGCTTTTGGATCATGGAGTTTGCTTCCTGCTGGAAGTTGTGCTTCAGTTTAGGTTAGGTTTTACCTGACCCTCCTATGATTTTTACCTTTTTATGATTTTTTTTCATATTTTTTATATTTCTTGCTTTCTGTGGGTGTTTATATTTGCCCAAATATAGTGGGAAAAGCATTTGGTAAAACAATCTCTTAGTTTTTGGCTTTTGGTTTCCGCCTGCCCTCTGGAGATACAGGCAGGGTTCCAGGAACATGGAACATGGAGGGAGGAGAAAACAGGGCAGTGTTTCTTTTCTTGCCTCAAGGTAGACACCAGGAGCTGTTGTACTTTTAGGGATATTGCCATTAAGTCAAGAGAGAGAAGAAAAAACCCCAGATATTAAATTTACTGGAGATGTGTTCCCATGAAGATGCTTTGTTGGATATCAGTGCTGTCTGCAGATCTTTTTATATTGAAATAATTTAATGGGAGTATCCATTTTAGAGTTACTGGGGAGTATCCAGGGTCTATTCCTGGTGCGGAGAGCGGAAATCTGTTTTAATTGGAGCGGTTTTCTGGGAGTTGTGTTTCCTGCCAGAGCGGTAACAGTAGGAAGGATCAGCAGCATGAGAGGTTATAAAACCCCCAGGCATTTCACATTCGTTTCAAGTAGCTGGATACAGTAAAAAAAAACCCCAAAAATTGGGCAAACAGAGACTCTGCACAGAGGATTCAGAGACTACGTTTTAAACCTTCCCGAAAAGCACCTGAATCCGTAGGGACACGGTTCCTGAGTTCCCTTCTGTGTTTGTTTTACTGAGTGGCTCATACTCAGAGAGCAGGTAAAAATCCACCACTGCCACAAATAGCACTCGAGATTTTGGTGCTGATTATAATTAACCCTGATGGTTTCTGCCTGATTTGGTTCAGTTTTGTGTTTGTAAGCAACACACAGGAGTGCAGGAACAAACCAAATTAACACTGCGAAGTGAAGGCAGAGTGTTATCAGATAAACCAGGGAAGTTAGAGAGCTGGAAGCCTTTAAAAATAGCTTTTTTCAAGATAACTGTGTCACTCTAATTTCAGAAGAAAAATGTGTGTAGGTACATTATTTTTAAAGCCAGTTTTGTTTCCCGAAATGCCTTGAAAAATCAAGCTGATCCATTAAAATTGCTTTTCCTTCAGTGTTTCATCTTAGAGGGATTCTTCTACACAGGGATAATTTATTCCTGCTTGGCACTGTGTCCATAATGCACATTATTAGCAAACTCTCACAATTTTGCTCCCACATGCTAAAATAAAGTGGAAAATGAAAAGATTCTGTTTCATGTTCATCATCCCAGATTATCTGAGCTTTATTTCTGAACAGTCTTTCAGAATGGGTGAGAAGCCATCATTGGAGGTTAAAGACACCATTGTGTTCTTATGTGGATTTTCACTTTGGGCTGTTTAGTTTCTCAAAACTTGTGTCTCTTTAAATCCACAGATCAGGAAAGTTGTGGAAATCCATTTCCCAAAGGTCATTGATTTCAATTAACCCACTCAGGATTCCACCCTGTCTGCAATAAACATCTCTTAAAAATGTAAGAACACCCAGAGAGCCAAACCCCAATGAATAAAGGGGTGCTTAAAGACTTGAACTCAGTCCTGTTAGAGCAGATCTGCTTCCTACTTACATCCAAGTTAATTTCGACTTAATTTTAAGTTAATAATGCCTAAGTAGGTTGCCAGTTTTTGTCATCACTAGGAAATTAAATGGAGTTGACTGTGCTTAAATTACTGTTTTCAATTAAGTAGCTCAGAGGAGAGCAGCAGCACTGAGAACTCACCCTGGTTCTGCTGAAACCTCTGGGATGGGTCCAGGGAAGCTCTTGTTTAAATTGTGACCTGGGAGGCATTTTGGTACCGAGTGATATTCTGATGGAGGGAACTGGCAGGATGTTAGCAAATAAATATTATATTGATCATATTAAAAATGGGTTCTTGTGGTCAAATGGGTGGGTTTTAGAATGGTTCCAATGATCCAGCAGTGGATGCAACAGGATTTTGGGAGACTGGAGAGGAGAAGGCTCCAGGGAGATCTTAGAGCACCTTCCAGTGCCTCAAGGGGCTCTGAGGAAGTTGTTTTATGAGCAGTGGTGCTCAAAGGGATTACAGAACAGGTGGGTGTAAACACCAGCAGCAATGCTGCAACAAACAAGGCCATTTTAAATTTTTGTTTTGTTTCGTTTTTAGGTCTATGAGCAAGAAAATATTTAGAAGAGAACAGATTTCATTTCTGTATTTGGTGCTTGTGACTTTCCTGAGTACGATTTCCATTTCAGCATCCTGAAATAGCTCCTGGATAAGTTGTAGGGGAACGGAAGAAACGCAAAAATAGTCTGAGGACTAGAAAAAACACACACAGAGAAGCACAGAGCTAAGTCTGCTTGGCTTACCAGAGGGAGAGTCTGACTGCAGGAGCATCCCAGAGAAAATTCCAGGCACTGAGTGCCCTCCCATGCATCCAAGGAAGTTTTAAAGGGAGAAACCTTTTAAAGGTGAACTGCCTTTTGGGATGAATGGTCCAAGGAAAAGAGCACTTCCCATCTCTAAAACTGATCACTTTTTGTTTAAAATTATAGAGACCAGTGCAGGGCACGTTCTTGTCAAGGATTAGGTTGGCTGTGGGTGACATTTAGATGATGAAACTGTGAGCAGGATTTTCTTCCCAGGCAGAAGGGATTGCAGGAAGGCACCAGGCACCATTAACCCCTGGCTGTGGCACAGGGGTTGTGTGAGGGGGTGATGGAGTTTGCTGATTGAAACATGAGTTTTTATTTCATTTATTTCATTTATTTTCACATTAAAATCACCACCTCTTTCTAGTTAAATACTTCTGTGGAGGATGGCACAGTGGGAAGGGTGGGTTTGGGATACAGCTCAAATTAACTGGAGCTGGAGACAAGCCCAAAAATGTTGTGGAGCACATGGTGAATATGGGAATGCAATTGGATTGCTGGGAGTGAAGGTTAAAAAGATTTCTATTTATATGATAAATGTATTCCCCTATACAGAATCACAGAATTGTTAAGGTTGGAAAAGCCCTCCAAGACCATGGAGTCCAGCCATTCCTCAGCACTGCCAAGGCCACCACTGACCCATGTCCCCAAGTGCCACATCCACACAGCTTTAAATCCCTCCAGGGATGGGAACTCACTGCCCTGGGCAGCTGTGCCAGGGCTGGACAACCCTTTCCAGGACAGAATATTCACAATATCCAATCTAAACCTCCCCTGGCTCAACTTGGGGCTGTTTCCTCTTGTGCTGTCCCTGTTCCCTGGGAGCAGAGCCCAACCCCACCTGTCAGGGAGTTGTGCAGACCCAGAAGGTTCCCCCTGAGCCTCCTTTTCTCCCCAGCTTCCTCATTATATGGGAGACTCTCTCAAAGCTGTAAAATACCTGTGGAAGCCTGGGCTGGTTGGGAATGTGATGATTTTCTGGTGGATCTCCACACTGGAGCAGTTAAGGGAGGGATTTATGCAGTGCACCACCCCTATAATTGCTGTATGCAAACCATCTAGAAACTTCCTTTCTCCCCAAATCAATCCCATCCCAAGTGTTCACCTCTGGCTGCTGCATCCCAATTTAGGGAACTGTATAAAATAGAGTTTCAAGTGGGTGTCAGCACCAGGTAAAACAATGCAGCAAGAATGCTCTGAGCAGCAAGACAAAGCCTCTGTTGAAATGCTCTGGCTCCAGGTGATGTCTTGTGGTACCTGGATGTCTCCAGGTGATCCCCTGTGCTCCCTGAGGCCAGGCTCCACCAAGGGACAGCTGGGCACTGTTCATGGCACTTCCAGGAGAAGTGCCACGTGCACTGCTCAGTCTTTGTCTGCATCTCAGACTCATCCCTGCCAGCTCTGCCTCACCATCAGAGCTCCTGGCCTGACTGATGTTTGAAGTGATCTAAGAATACCTCAGATGTATTGTCAGGGGACTCAGTGCTAAATAAATTATAGGAAAGATGAGATCCTAGCAAGCGTTTGGATAACATAAGCAAGATTAATGGTTTGGAGCCTGTTTTCTGAACAGTGGGACGTGATTGATCAAAGAGAAAAAATTGTCTCTGTGGCTCCTTTGTACCAAAACTTTCAAGAGCTGAAAATGAGCAGCTGAAGTAAGAAATGCAGAGCTCAGGGAAGAACCTTGTGATGAAAAACTAGGGTGGGAGGTTATGAAAGTACAGGTTGACAGCTCTGTCCTCTTTATCAACCTTTCCCCATAGGAATCTGCTGTAGAATATTTTGGACAGGCTGCTGTAGCCTGGATAGGTACTTTGAATTTTTTTTTTACAATATTTTTTCAAAAATCAAAGACTTTCATTATGCTGTGAATAAGATTTGAGTTTCTAGAAAGCTGGTTCCTTCTGCTATCCAGGGAGAAAAGAGCTGAAGAGGTGGAAGGCTGATCTCTCAGGGAAGGTGACTGTGCCTGAGGATCTGGGGAGAAAGGCAAGGGCAGATTTTCATGTGCTTCACTCCCTGCAAGTAATGTTCCTTGCAATTCCTGCTCCTGAAGTCAGAATTTAGGAGTTTGTTTCCATACTTGATTCTCACCAAAGGTAGAAAAGTGTGGCTTGAATAATTCCAACTGATTCAGAATGTCACTGAAACCAAGCAATGGGAAATGGGAGATAAAGGTTATCCACGTTGCCCACACCAGCTCCCATGACTACCTTATTCCCCATACAGTTCTCTAAAATGGCCCTGTGTGTTTCAGGCATTGGAAGACACACGTCCACTTCACTTAGCTGAAGAAACTGGGGTACAGAACTGCTGCACTTGATGGAAAGGTCATTTTTTGCAGTTAAATTTTGCCATTCCATTCACTGAAGCGTGTAAGGATGAGACTTAGGATGATATTCTGCCTTTTCCCAGTATCTTTCTTTAAAAGATGTTGCCCTGACTAATCTAACAGTGGGGATGGGCTTTCATTTAGCTCAACCCAAATAGCAGAGCTAATATAAGAATAAACATGAATTCAATATTAATAGAGGAGATTGATTTTGTAAAAACACTGCAAGGAGAAAGGTGGTTTAAACCCATTTGTTCCATTCCCAGAATAACAATGTCTAAATTGTGATCACTCTTGCACTCCAAGTGTCAGTTTTAATTTGAGTCTTATATAAACCACTTGGTTGTTGAATATTGCAAAGAAATTTAACCCCCTTGGAAGAAATCAGGAAGATTCCTGCTATTGAGGTAATTAGATACAAATTTGAGTGGGGATTTTTTAAATAAAGATTAAATGATCTGTTCAACTGTTTCAGGCCCTGCTTGAGATACACACACCTGTGTCTAGCTTGTAGAGCATTTTCCTCATTAATTAAGAGCACTTTCCTTGTGTTATTACTTAATTGGGTATCACAGGGATCCTGATGAGACAATGAAATGGTCTTAATTGCAGACAAACTAAATGCATGATACTCCACATGCTGCAGTGTTCCACGACACGACCCCAGCTTGTCATCGTGTGCTAATGGCCACGGTGCCCGCTCGGGGGAGAGGGAGCCCTCCTGGAATTAATTCAGCATGAGCCACACAGCCAGGCTGGACAGGGAATGGCTGGGGAGCAGCCCTGGGGACAAGGATTTGGGGGTGCTGAGGGGTAAAAAGCTGGGCATGCCCTGCTCATGTGCATTGGCACCTGGAAACCTCCATGCCTGGGCTGAGGGGGATTCTGTCCCTGAGCTCAGGTGAGACCCCACCTGCAGAGCTGCCCCAGACCTGGGACACAGCAGCAGCACCTGGAGCTGCTGGAGAGAGCCCAGAGGAGGAACACGGAGCTGCTCCAGGGCTGGAGCCAGGCTGGGAGAGCTGGGGGTGCTCACCTGGAGAGGAGAAGGCTCCAGGGAGAGCTCAGAGCCCTTGCAGGGCCTGAAGGGGCTCCAGGAGAGCTGGAGAGGGACTGGGGACAAGGCATGGAGGGACAGGACACAGGGAATGGCTTCCACTGCCAGAGGGCAGGTTTAGATGGGATATTGGGAAGGAATTCTTCCCTGAGAGCGTGCTGAGCCCCTGGCACAGGTTTTCTGGAGAAGCTGTGGCTGCCTCTGGATCCCTGGCAGTGTCCAAGGCCAGGTTGGCCTGGACTTGGGACAACCTGACCTGGTGGAAGGTGTCCCTGCCCATGGCAGGGCTTGGAGCTGGGTGATCTTTAAGGTCCCTTCCCACCCAAGCCATTCTGGGATTGTATAAATTCAGCACTTTCCCATTGTCAATTTCCCCCATTTACCAGACTTAAGAAGTTTTCCATGTTTGACAACATTCAGTTTGGAACCACCTAAACACTCTTGGCTGTTTACGTTTCCCAGGGATGTATCCCATTTCCCAGGGATGTATCCCATTTCCCAGGGATGTCTGTTTCCCTGCAGCTTCAAACTGATAATTACAAAGGTAAACGACCATGTTGAACTTTCAGAAATAATATGTAAGACTTGCTTTCTGTGAGCGTACACATGTGCTTCTGGACAGCCAGGGGCTTGTGTGGAAGTAATAAATTTGTTCTTCTGGGATTAATCCCTACTCTGCTTCTTCAGCCTATTCTTTTTTTCATTTTTTTTTTTTTTTTTTTCTGTTGGGAGAGTTGAAATGAGAGTGAAAGAAGGAAAAAGCTCTTGCCCATGTCATGTTTGTGTGTGCTCATCTTTCCCAAGCAGCAGGTAGATGTGTCAAAACCATGAATTATGAATGGAGCTGCTGGAATGCTGCAGATCCACAGTGGAATTGACCTGTTTTATTCATCCCTCAGCAGCACTCACTGTGGGACTGGGAAAACCCAAAACCTTCCCATTTTCTGTGCTTGGGAAGTTAGTCCTGGATTATACTGATTAAAACTTGGCAAGGAGAAGCTGGAGAGCTTTCACACCTTTCCAGTATGGGAAATTCTCTTGTTCAAGAGGATATTTCAGTCTGAAAAACAGTTGTCAAAGGCAAAGTTATGTTTTTCTGTCTTGGAAATGAACTCTTTTGCAGCATGCCAAGGTATTTTTTTTAGGTTTAAGGGGGAGAGATGGCAAGAGATGCCTTGCCATCAAGGCCAGGGAAAGACAAAAGCAGGGACTGTGCATGACACAGGAGCTGAGTTCTTGTGTGACTTGGAGCAAGATCTCTGGTTTGTCTGGATTTTTGTTTTCCCTGTCCCTGGAAAGGAATCATCGATATTTCCCTTGCAAGGCTGTTTTCAGGCTTCTTGGATCAAAATTTTGCAGGGATTGATTATATGGCACAGAAGCTCTTGTAGGTCTGGGGTTCGGCATTGGTGCCACTCAAAAGTAATGGTGAAAGCTGAAGAAAAAGCTGGTTTTTATCATGCTCTGAACTGCTTGAGTGCCTTGCACAGTCCTACAAAGGTAGAGTGGCAGTGAACCTTTTATCTCCTGGATTTTTGCATTTTGAATTTATGCCTGTTCCAACAGTCATCATGCAAGGAATTTGATAGTGGGAGGGAGGATCTGAATGGATTCCACTTCCATTCTGTTTTTTGTTGTTGTTACACCCAGTTTAATTTTTCCTGTTGTATTCCTGTGTTTAGCCACAGCCTGTGTGTGACTGCATTCCTGGTGGGGAAGGGTGGGAGAGCTGGATTTTACCATTTACCAACCTATTTAAGGTAGTTTTTGCCTTCCTTTTACTGCTTTCCTTAAACAATATTTTGGATTATTATTGTATTTTATATGAGGAAGGGCTGCAATAGGTATAATTTATTTTAAATGCTCAATTTCTCTAAAAATTTCCTATTTTCTTGCCAAAGGGGATCCTGGAGCTTTGTCTGCCAGGAGAGAAAATGGTTATTTCATGTAATTACTTCTGGTTTTAAATCTATTTTTTAAAACTATTGCTGATTTTATTTGTATTTAAGTCAAGAATCCCAGCTTGCTGATTTAAAACATTTGATTATAAACTTGGGGTTTTTTTTAAACTGTGCTTTTGTTCTCCTCAAAGAAATTTCTACTCCCTGCTTGGTCAAATATCAGTTGTACACTGCTGTCCTTTCATTAAAATTAGAACTCCTTTATTTTGGCCACTGCTTCTGTGCACACTTATTGAAGCAATGGCATCTAATTAGTAATTTGAGAGTCTTTGTTTAATTTTTTATTGTGTAGGAAACAAAGAATGATACATTTCAGTGGTGATGTGTGCTAGGAACTAATGTCAAACTTCCCTTGGAAACTGGAATTCAGATTAATACAGAGTGGGGTGCACAAGTGTTCGTGTTCATAGAACAACTTTCCACTTGATGAATTCCTGAGAAAAGCAACAGATTTCTCCTAGAACAGGCTGGGATGTCAGCAGCAGCATTGATCTGACAGGTGTTCTCATAGAATCCAGAATGGTTTGGGTTGGAAGGCACCTTAAAGCTCATCCAGTGCCACCCCAGCCATGGGCAGGGACACCTTCCACTGTCCCAGGCTGCTCCAAGCCCTGTCCAGCCTGGCCTTGGACACTGCCAGGGATCCAGAGGCAGCCACAGCTTCTCTGGGAACCTGTGCCAGGGACTCCCCATCCTCCCAGGGAGGAATTCCTTCCCAATATCCCATCCAGCCCTGCCCTCTGGCAGTGGAAGCCATTCCCTGTGTCCTGTCCCTCCATGCCTTGTCTCCAGTCCCTCTTTCAGACTGTTTCAGAAAGTATAAGGTGTGAAACTGTCTCAGCTTGTTTGGTGTGGAAGATGAACATCAAATCACTCACATGAACCATGTTGCTTTTTTTCTCCCTTTCCTACCCAGGTATTGAAGTGCTCTCTTGGTGCTTGGATTTTGTCACAACCATTTTGCATCCCCAAATCCATGTGTGCCCACCTGAAGGGGTTTTTCTCAGGCTGTGTGAGTGGAGCAGGACAGAGTAGGGCTGAGGTCAGGGATACCAGGCCTTGCAAAACGATTTCAGGGTCTCTTTGTAGGGATCTGTTTGTCTTGTGATCCATCAAAACCCAGCTGGGGAATTTGTCCGGGCTGATGGCTCGTTTCCTCCTTGGAGAGACCTTCAAAGGCTGCCATACAAGTAGCTGACATTCTTCTGCACAGACACATGGTTGTTCCAGGAAGTTCATTAATGCAACGCTGCCTTCAAGCTCTTTGGAAATTTAAGGGTCTCATTCTCTCGTTTACACCAGTGTGGAACTGGGTAGGAATTGTAATCACTCGAGCTTTTGTAGTCTGTGTACAAAAAAGGGAGATTGAATTTGATGGGTTTGGTGGGAATTAAGATCAGAAAGGAATATTAGATCATCTATGCTAATCGTGAGTAAATTACATGGTGCAAATTCTGAGCAGCAAACGAAATGCTCGCTGTGATTCCTTACGGGATGAACTCTGTCACAAGGAACTGATGGGTGAGAAGAGGGTGTTAATTGCTGAGGCTGCTCTGATGGGGCATAGCTGATGTTCACTTGGGTACGGTCTATGCACCAGACTAAGAGGGAGTGGCATCCCTTCCTCCCTGGACTTAATCTGATGCTTGGGCAGGATGCTCAGGGCTGCCTGAGAAGAGGCTCCTGCAGAGCTCACAGTCTCTGACTGGCACCTTTGCAGCTGCTGTTTAGGGAGCTGCAGGCTGGGCTTAGATTGGCTCTAGTCTCCTCCTTGCCAGATCAAAGAAGTCCAGCTCCCTCGCCTGGTTTTCCCATGTCCTGTGCTGTACGCAGTTCGGGGCATTAATGACTTTCCTTGACTGGTCAGCCAGAGCCCTCCACTGCCCAAAGGGGCTCCAGGAGAGCTGGAGAAGGACTTGGGACAAGGGATGGAGGGACAGGACACAGAGAATGGCTTCCACTGCCAGAGGGCAGGGTTAGGTGGGATACTGGGAAGGAATTCTTGGCTGTGAGGGTGGGCAGGCCCTGGCACAGGTTACCTAGAGCAGCTGTGGCTGCCCCTGGATCCCTGGCAGTGCCCAAGGCCAGGCTGGAGTTCTAACAGTCTTTAGGGTCCCTTCCAACCCAACCCATTCTCTTAACATCAGCCTGTGCTGTTACTCAAGTAATCCATGGTGGTTTTGGACAAGACAAGCCCAAGTACCGGCCCTGTTTTCCTTGTTTCTGGCTGCCAGCTGGATGTGGAGTCATTGATTGCTGTCCTTTGAGCACAGTGGTCCATATTGCTTTAAACCCATTGAGACACGTTTGTTTGATTGTAATTATTGCCTTAATACATAACTGCAAGGTTTTGATAGACTTGTTCAGAGCCTCCAAAAAGGAAAGTAGTGTAAAATCGATTTATATGTTTCAAGATCGGGAGGGACTGACATAATCCTCTGTTTGGATGAAAGACCCTCCTGAAGCTTGGGACTGAGTATTTTTTTTTCTTTTGGTCTTTTGGAAACAAAAGTAAAGATATTGAGTCCAAGATTTATTAAATCCTGATGGATCCTTCTGATGTGTGCTTGGAAAGCTCTTCTGTGTTGGCCTGGCCTTTTATCTGCTCAGTCCTCAGATGCTTCTATTTTATCTATTTCTGAACTTCCAGAGCTCCAGAAAGCCTCTCAGCCCAATTTAATATGGAATAAAGCAAAAAGCATGGTTTGATTCCAGACCAAGTCGGTCAGGCAACAGTTAGATAAGTATAATTAGACTTGTAATTGGAATGCGTTGTAGACAATTAGTTTTTGTAAATGTGTGTAATTTAATCCCAAGTAAAGGGTCAGGAGGACCTTGCTGTGAACGAGGTTAAGGAGTAACATGTATAATTTCCAGGCCTTCTGATGCTCATGTCTGACACAGCTGGAGAGGAGCATGTCCATCTTTCCAATGGCAGCAAAAAACCCACCCTCCACCAGGTGAGTCAGGGCTTCTGTTCTGCCTTTGTCTCCCAGTATCCATTCCAAGAACAGCCTTCATAATTCCATGGGGGATGGATGCTACAGCAGCAGTGATTTCTGGAATCCCCCATAAAAATCCAAAGTCTGTCAGGGAACAAGACCCACTCTGTGGGAGTCCATTCAGCTTTTTGGGAAGCTCCTGAGAAATGGGATCTGATCTCATCCCAAACCCTCGACTCGTGCTCTCTGTGGCAAAGGGCTGCAGGATCTCACCCGCGTGGTTACACGGCGGCACTCGGGATGTTTTTCTTCCTGCAATCCTTTTGTCAGCAAAGGGGCAGCCCTTCAGCCCCCAAGGTCAGCCCAGGAAAAGGGCCTGCTTCCCAGAACATGTGGTACTCATTTGCTTGGAATTTTTGACACCACTTATTACAGTCCGGCGCGGCTGCAAGTTCCCAGGCTCTTGGTTTTGGGGTAGGATGGAATGGTAAGGGAGGAATGCCCCAACTTCTTCCTGGGATCTTACAACACAGTGCATTCCCAGGATTTAACAGATCCTGCATCATTATGGCTGGCCTTTATAACTTTAGGAAAACAACCTCAGTGTGCTGGAGTCCCTGAGAAGGGGTTGGTGGTGCTGGTGACCGGCTGCACCTGGGCTTTGCCAGAGTTCTCCGTGTTATTTATGGCTCACGGGCTGCACTGAGCGTGACCCAGGTTCTGTCAGCACAGATGTTGGGGCTGGGGGTGGGTTCCACAGCTCAGTGTTAGCTACACCAAATGCAAAGCCTGGAAGAGCAGGTTCTGGTTTCTTGCCTTCTGCTGTAAGAGCAGGAGCAGTGCAACCGTATGATTAACGGCAAGAGTCCGAAAGAAGCAGGATAATAAATACTGGGAATTCAAAGGAAACCTCAGCTTCTGGCAATTACAGAGTTTGTGCAGCAGAGAGATGGAGCTTCTGACTCCAGTGTTATTTGTGACCTACTTGGAACTGAAATGTTGCAAGAGACTGTTTGTTTAATACTCAATTGCTATTTTTTTTAAACTTATACCGTATTCGGGTTAAATACAATCCTTTGAACGTGGCCTCATAGATAAACATTCTCCTCAGAAAATTCCACCAGTTCTTGTTGTCTTCTTTTTTACTGCCAGCAAGTGTTCAATGTGTTCCTTCTTTTTCCATTGCAAAAACCCCCGCCCTGAACCTCCATAACCTTTCCTATCATGTATCCAATATTTTATAGAGCAATCACAAAGGGTAGTAAATTGAGTAAAACATACTATCCTTGGCAGGATTTCCCTCATGACTAAATCCAATATGAACAAAGAGGACAAGGGCAAATAACTTCACTTATTCGGGTCGTTTTTCATAAGAATCATAAAAATTAGATAGAAAAAGCCTATTAGATTATCTCTCCTCTCTTCCATTTTGCCAGTTCTGGGTTGTTCTCTACAGTAACCTTGTGAAATTCTACTTGTCCAAATGGAAGAAAGATAATTTTTCCTGCTGGTTATTATTTTTTTTGAGTGGAAAAGGATGGATGGTTTTTCCATCTGGGCTAGAAGCACTTCTTGTGCTTCTACAAGGCTTATTTTTAATTTCCACAAGTGTCTCCTCTTCAACAGTTTTATGTTCCTCTTTTTGGGCACCGTGATCTTATCGTGAGGCGTTTCCAAAGCTTGGGCCCATGTTTTTAATTCCCCCCCCCCATTATTCCAGTTGTTCAAGTATTGGAATAACCCTGAGGCTATCTGTAACAATTTCACCCCATTGTGTTTCTGCCCTTCAAGTGCTCGCCAGGATTAATGTACCACCAACAAAAGATTGTTCTTGCTGTATACTGGGAAATGTTTATAAATGCTCTTCAGATTAAAATAATTTAAAATCCTCTTTAAAAATTGTTTCCTTCCCCCCAAGAGAACTGCTAAGGAAGTATATGTAAGATGACTTAAACCACCCCAACAATAAAAACAAAGCCTCTTACAATGGTAAAGGACCATGAAGAGCTGGAGAGAAGCTGTCAGTGCAGCAGCTCTAGAGCTTGTGTTTAACTCCACACGTGTGGTTTAATTGCTGTGCTGAGCTTCTCACAGGCTGAAGAAAGCAGTGGAATGTTTTTGACATTTGTTGCTCTAAATTAAAGGCGTGTCAGTGTCCAAAAAATGCCAAAATGAATATGGGTTTGGAAGGAGTTAATGTTTAAGGAGTGTATGTGCTTATCTGCTGCTGAAAGGTCACTGAGTAAGTTCTTCAATGATCCCACTGTTGTGGGGGTGCTGCTGACATGACAGCTCTTGCTCTGTTTCCAAAAAAAAAAAAAATATCTGGATTGGGACTCTGGAGCAAGTGGGGTTGTGTCTCGTGTTGCTGGGAAATAGGGAATCACTGAATCATGTTACAGAATGCCAGAGTGGTTTGGTTTGAGAGGGACCTTAAAAACCATCCAGTGCCACCCATTCCATGGGCAGAGATACCTTCCACTATGCCAGGCTGCTCCAAGCCCTGTCCAGCCTGGCCTTGGACACTTGCAGGGACCCAGGGGCAGCCACAGCTGCTCTGGACAGCCTGTGCCGTCCTCACAGGGAGGAATTGCTTCCCAACATCCCATCTATCCCTGTCCTCTGGCAGTGGGGCCATTCCCTGTGTCCTGTCCTTCCAGGCCGTTGTAAATAGTCTCTCTCCCTCTTTCTTATTGGCTTCTCCAGGCACTCCAAGGCCACACTTGGGTGTCCAGGGCCTTTTCATCTCCCAGCACCCCCAAATCCTTCTTCACAGGGCTGTTCTCAATGACTTCTTCCCCAGTTTGTTCTTATGCCCCAACACAGTACAGCACTTGTTGAACCTCATTATCCCCTTGAATCCCCTGCTCCTCAAGCTCGTGTAGGTCCCTCTGGATGGCCCTGGCCTTCAGGAGTGTCCCCTGCCCTGCTCAGCTTTCAGGAGTAGTGGTTGGATGGAGTAAAGCGGTTTGGCACGGTGTTGGAGCATGCACTGTGAGGTACCCTATGGATCCCGTGCCAGCAGGTCTGGGACCACACACGTGTGTCATCTTCATCTCCTCAGCACCTCGAGAGCGAATTGCTAGCCGAGGAATTTTGGAGGGAAAATAAGGGAAAGGAATGTGGCCAGCTCAGTCAGGGGGGAATTACGTGCCTTAGTCTGTTCTCATCCTAAAGGAGGCTCAGCATCCAGGACTTGGACCTCCCCTGTGTCTGCTGGGTTCCTGAATTACTGTAGACTCCTGGGTGATGTTAGGGAAATCAGGCAAGTCTATAATTCATGAACTGGAGATATATTGAATGTGACAGGGAAAACAAAGAGAAATTAGGATCCACAGAGTGAACATTTGTGACAGCAGCAGAGGATTCTTGGAAGCTGCTTGTGGATCTTAGGGGGACTGATGTGCTGCTATAATAAAGAGAAATAAACCTTTAATATATAATAGGGTCTCTTTTTTTTTAGAATTGCTTTTTGACACATGTATCTGGTTATATTTCAGTCAAAAAAATAGGGTGTTCTGGTCAGGCAGATAAGAAAATAAGGTTTTATGTTTAACAGCATCCATAATTGCCCTTCTTCTGTGTCTATGGCCAAATCTCATGTGTTGATGCCACTCCTGGGCATCCTGCATCTTGATCCCTGTGTGGGAACACAGATCTGAGGGATACTGTCCCTGTTCTCTGTGGCTCTTGTGTTGTGAAGTTTGTCTGCCTTTTAAAATGGAAGAGGGGACTACAGTCTGCGGTACCACACAAGGATTTTACTTTAAAATACTCCTGTTTTGGGAGAGTGGTTTCACAGTGAAATAAAACTGGCATCCTTTTGCTCTGTTCTCCATAAAACCCATGGATGGGAGGGTGGCCATGTACAGACTTGCTGTACATTAATTTTGTTTGTAAAAGCTCTGTAATTATAGAGCTCTCCTGCCAATTTGGCACAGGAAGACAAGGAAAATCCTAAGTGGAATGCTTTCCCCATGAAAAGTCTTTCTGTAAGGTTTTTTCCTCCCTTAGCTTGAACATAATAACCTGATTGGCAAACCATTTAAAAAATGAATTGCAGGGCTTCCAGCGTGAAATGATTGGCTCCATAGGAGTTATGGCTTTTGCATACGTGGGGGAAAAATCCAACTGTGCCGCCGAGATCCGCTGGGATGTCCTCTTGGAGAGCCTGCCAGGCTGCAGTGACCTGGAATGCATCCAGCTGGTGCGTCACCTCTGCTACCAGCGCTGCATTTCTTCAGCTTTTAACTCAATTCCTGCTCTCCGTGGCAGCTGCTTAATTCTTCTGCCAGAGATAGCTTCAGGAGGGGGAAAAAAAAAAAGAACTGCAAATAGAGGAATTGTTTGGAATATTGGGTCTAAACATAGATGATGGTGATGGCTGGTTCCATTTTTAGCTTCCTAAAGAAACGAGGCTTATCCAGCAGTGACATCTGCTCGTCAGCTGCTTGCTCACAGGTTGTGAGTGCAGGGGTCAACTTCAGCCAAATTTTGATTAAAAACCAAATTTTGCTCCAGGTTTTGGTGTTTGATGGATGGGGACATTTGACTTTGGACCTCGGTCGTGATTTCTTTTTTGACCACGTGGCTGCAGGGCAGGGGAGGGAGGGTAGGTCAAACAAAGTGCAGGAGCAGGAGAGGAGGAGAAGTGCTGGTATGTGAGCTCTGATACGAGGGCAGAGAACAAAAATCATGGCCAAACCACGTTCCAGTAGCTCCCCGTCTCCAAGAGCGGCCTACCCGGTGTCCCTAGGCAGGCTCCCACCAGGGCATGTCTTCTCCTGCTGTATTCCCAGCTTTCCTTGTGCTGCCACAGCCATTTGTGGATCACTGAGGCTCAGGGGAGGTTTTTGGCCGTGTTATTTGGAGCTCAGATGAGCTTAAGGCGGCCGTGAGAGTGAAGGGCGGCCTGTCTGAGGCGCCAGTGGCTCCTGGCGGCCCACAAAGCTGCTTTGCCTCAAGGAGCCCGGCTCCGGCCAGGATTATCCGGCTGCCTGGGAGAGTGCCATGCTTCCAAGTGGGCATGGAAGTGTCTCTGGGAGGAGGATCAGCACCTCAGTGTGCCCCTTGGTGCCTGAGCAAAGGTTAGATATTGTGCTTTTTAGCTTGAGTCCTCAGGGTTTCTCTCCTGCTTTAGAATCCAGCAGGCTCGCTTGGTTGGAAGGGACCCTGAGGGATCATCCACGCCCCCGGCTGACCAAATTCACAGCATGTCCTTAAGGGCATTGTCCAGGGGCTGCTGACAGGCTTGAGGCATTGGCCACCTCTGCAGGAAGCTACTTGCAGCATTTCACCACCCTCTTGGTAAAGAAATGCTTCCAAATGTCCAGCCTGTGTGGCAGTGGGACAGTCCTCCCTTGCCCGGCCCTTGAGTGCACCCCAGGCCGTGGTTTGCCCTCCCTGCTGGCTCCAGCTGACCAGCACCCCCAATTCCTGCCTGCAAGGCTCTCCAGCCACTCCTCTCTAGGGATTTGGGTGGATTTGTACAAACATCTGCTGGACCATGGCTGGTGAAGGCCACGTTCTGCTGGGCAGGCTTTGAGGCCCTGCGTTCCCGGTGGGAAAGCAGCAAGGCCGTGTCTTTGGGAATTGTAGCAGCCTGGAGAGTAAAAGCTGCAGCATTTGTTTTGGAGAGGACTTTGCCCCGTTTGGGATCTGGCAGAAATGTTTTAGGGTTTAGTGATGGGGAAATGCTGTGGCTGCAGAGCTCTTTAAGGCGCCCTCCCAGAGTCTGTGGGGAGCTCTGGGCCGAGGGAAGTAAACTGGTGACCTGGAAAAAGAAAATGAAGGAAACAAGATTAGTCTGCTCGACAGGGAATGCTGTCCTGGGATTTATTTTGATTCCTGTCAAAGTAGCAGCCTGAAAGACTTTATGCAGAGAAAATTTGTGTTTTGTAATTGGAGAGGAAAAAAATACATACATATATATATATGTAAAAAATATAGAGCTTGGTTCCTGGCTGGAGGCTCTGGGAGTGCTTTGGAGAGGCTACTGTGCATGATATCCTTTATTTAGCAACTGTCATGCCCGTTTGTAGGATCTGTGGTGATAGAACCTGTCCTGGGAAATGTCTGAAATCCAGAATCATGAAATATTTAGTGGACCGTTCACTGCTAATGGGCTCCAGCCCTGCGCCAGCACCACAGGATCAGTAACAAAAGGCTCTGTGTACCAGTGCCAAGCTGCCTGAGACTGCTCTGAGTTTGTTCAAGTCTTATTTCAGGTTTTATCAAAAGCAAAATCTGAGTCCAGCAAGGCAGGGTTTGGTTGGTTGAAACCAGCAAAAGCTTGTTTTATTTTCCTTGCTCAGAGGAAACCTGGGATATGTCATGTGTGGCATACACAGAAGTGAGTTATTTTTTTTCAGCAGTAGATAAATTGATGTGAGAAAAAATACACAGTATTGATTTTCCTTTTCCTGTGTCTTTTGAGAGGTTGTTAATGCAGCAAGTACACAAGAGCACTCATATGTCTGTCTGCACAGTAATCGCTAATAAATTGACTTTCTTAAAAACAATTTTTAGTCTGTAGTTTCAGTGACTTGATTTGTGGAGTAGATGATATCTCCTGGCACATAATTACTCATTTTTGGGCCGTGTAAAAGGGGGGAGGATAAATTTTGCTGCATTATCTGTAGCACTGAACATCTCTCCTATTACTCACACAAGTTTTTTTCTCTGTGTCTTCTTCCTTACTGTAGCTGCGCAAAAATGTTTTTAAGGATCCGAGGCTTTTCTCAGTGTTAAAATTTACAGTACAGACACTTTCTAGAGCTAATTCTTGTGCATTCTGATGCAGCAGTGGTCATGATCATGACAAGGACAATGATTTATACTCAGGGGACCAACAATTTGTTTCAGTGTCTCCAGAGTGACTGCAAAGAACTTGTTTTCCTTTGGGAAAAAACCCCAAACCTGCAGTAGGACCCATGGTGATAATCACATTAACAGTCCAGTGAGAGCAATTTGATGACATGTGACAGAATGGGACATGCCAGGCCCTGTCAGTCTGCTGGTGGTGATGATCTGAGGATGCTGAGGAAGGCAGTGGGCAGGAGCTGACCCATGGAGTGGGATGAGGTGTTGCTCCATGCTTGGGGAATTGTGGGTGCCCAATGGAAGCACCTCTGCTCCTGAAGCAGAGGTGGGCACATGGTGATGCTTTGGAATCACTGGTGTTCGTGCACACTTCAGTGATGCTCTTTGTTCTTGCTTTTCTGGGCTTGCAGTCAAAATTAGGTGGTCACTAATATTTTCTTCCCATTATCCAGTGCAGGATTGCATTGTGTCCAGTTTCTCCTGGATATGGTCTACACAGTCAGTGTTATCTGGGATTTGTTGTCCCAGAGGTTTGGTTCTAAAGCCTTGTAGGTTGCCATGGTGGCACAGGGACCACGTTGTCACTGTTGTGAGAAGAGGCAGACATTGATTATGTTGCTCTGAGGTGATTTATGCCCAATAACTCCTTGTCTTTGCAGTCATCTGGTGAGCTCAGCTCTCATGACAGTGATCCTTCTTCAGTATCATTCCTGACAGCATTTTCCTGATTATTCCCTTGGTCTTTGCTGTTGTTCTAAAGTCCCACTTGTTTTTAGCCACTTTTCTGGTTTTTGGTCTCTTTCCCCATGGTGGTTCTCAAGGTCCTGCCAAATCACAGATCTCCACTCAGAAACCTTTCTGTGGAGGAACAGTGACTGCACTGTGAAGCACAAAGTGAAATTTAGGACTTGTAATTCTTGCACATTCACAGCACTGCTTTCCCCCCCACTTTATGTCCTGTTTACAGTGCAAATGGTTTCTGCAGGAGGGCCGTGGACATCTGTGTGTTTGGCTGTTTATTGCAGAAAGCTTTTAGTGGGTCAAGGAAGCACACAGAGGGGAGCTTCTGGAGTGGCCTGTGAAATGATTCTGCTTAGTTTTGTTTTAGCACTCCTTGCACAAACCTCTGCTCCCTCCCCTTGGGTCACAGCTTTCCAAGCTGTGCCAGCAAAAGCAGAGTCAGGCTCTGCTAAACTCAGATGAAGCACGGGGCACATTTAATTTGCATTTGTGCAGAGGTGCTTAATTACAAACACCTCTTCTCCTACCACAGTACTCCTGGTAGTTCCTTGGTGCTCCCAGTAGGGAGCTGAGCAGCTTTGAGGGTGGATGTTGTTCCCTTAGGTTTAGGAAGGTTTTCCACATCCCAAGGAGTGCTCTGCTGTGAGATGGATGAGTAAAGGTCAGTGGTATGATGTTCCCAGAGGGCTGCTTATTACAGGATATAATCAAGGAATCAAAGAATATCCCAAGTTGGAAGGGACCCACAAGGATCATTGTGTCTAAATCCTGGCTGTGCTCAGGACAGCCCCCAAGGATCCCACCCCAAGGGGTTCACAGTGAGACCAACACTTCTAAACTCTCAAGGATTTAGTGGGTGGGGTAGCCTGCACCACCTGTAAACCCATGGATGAATTGGAAGGCAAGCTTGTGGTGGGACAGGAAATCAACCCCAAACCTGAGCTATTGCCTGAGGAAACATGGGGATCCCCATTAGAAAGATTTAGATTAGAAAACACACCTGCCAGGCGTTTGGCTCTTGGAATTCCATCAGGGAAGTCCCACCTTATTTTCTTCTAGAGAATTAAAAACAAACAAACAAAAAACCCCACCAAAACCCATCCTAAACATACATTACATGTCTGTATTATTTATATGCCTAGAACTGGACATCCTCTTGCAGTGCATCCATATCCTCTCAAGAGATGGTCCTAGGATTTTCCAGGTGCTACTTAGGACATGCAAGCCTTAGATCCAACTTGGAAATTGTCAGGGAAGTATTTTGTACTGAAATACCAATATCCCCTTCTCACCCCCTCAAGAAACATTAAAGCCTGTTTGGAGGAGTGAAAGTGCAGTACAACATTTAGTTATAAACTGAAGATTTCCAAGCTATGTTGACTTAGAGCATCTGTTAGTGAAACATGTCTGCTCTGCAGACAGTTTTTGTACTTGTGCTGTGCAAGCACATTTCAAACAAGCACAGCAAATGTGCTGCTGAGAACAATCCAGCGGTGCTGCTTGGGTCATTTAGATGACTTAATAGGTCTTTTCTTTTTCCTTGCTATCTGCATTAAATCAATGATTCATATAAATTATGCCAAAGGGAGTTAATTGTTATTGCATGGTATAAAAAGCTGCCAAACCAAGGGCAAAACTCTGATTGCAGTGCATGAAATAAAATGGAGCTGTGTTCTGATTGCTGAAAGCATAAAATGGCTGAACCTGTCACCCCTACCAGAACAGCCTGGACTGGAATTCCTGTGGAAACAGCAGCAGCAAAAGAATTGTAGAAGCAAAGGTTTGGTGATTGTGGCATTTTTGGAGGTTTGGGAACATTTGGATGTCTTCAGAACACACAACAAACATGAAATGTGAAATAGCCAGCTGAAAGAACTGTTTCTCTGGTGCCTGGATCTGCAGAGGAATTTAGGCATTTGACTTTGTTGGTTCAGTGGGAGTTGAGCTCCTAAATATCTTTGTGAGATTGGACTGTGGTCTGTATAATTTGGTTTATTTCTTATCTCTGCAAGAGGGGCACTGCTGCAGTTCTCTCTTGAGGTTCCCCCAGCACATTTTCAGGGCTGTTTGAAGAGGAATTGGTGCTTCTTGGACTTTTATAGCTTTTCAAGATTGGACTTGATGATCTTGGCTGTCTTTTCCAGCCTGAAGGTGGTTCTCAGAGGAAGGGTACGGCAAGGGCACTTGAAGACAAGCTCAGGTGCTACCCTTTGCTTTGGAATATTTCTCACTGTAGCCAGTGGAGAGGCAAAAGAGGATCTGTCATGTGTTACTTAATTTTGATGTGCATTCTGCACTAAATCTGACATGCCCCTTTCCTAGGGAAGCTGCAATTTACATGGAAGAAGCTAAAACAATGAGAAGTTCATGGAATCATGGAATGGCTTGGCTTGGAAGGGACCTTAAAGCTCATCTAGTTCCAATCCCCTGCCATGGGCAGGGACGCCTTCTATTGTCCCAGTTTCCTCCAAGCCCCATCCAGCCTGGCCTTGGACACTTCCAGGGATCCAGGGGCAGCCACAGCTTCTCTGGGCACCCTGTGCCAAGGCCTGCCCACCCTCCCAGGGAAGAATTTGTTCCCAATATCCCATCTGACCCTGCCCTCTGTCAGTTTAAAGCCATTCCCCCTTGTTGTGAGAGTTGAAACACTGCCTGTTGTACAAAGGAGAATGGAAGAAGATACACTTTTAGGAATTGTTTGTTTGGAGCTAAGTCTGGGGTTTTTTGTGCAAGGAAAAATAGTTTTCAAATAGGAGTCAGCACTGGGAAATAAAATAGAGGAGCATGTGGAATATGTAGGTCTGGGGTAGGATGGAGGAGGACAACATCGGGGAGATGCTGGCAGAGAAAAGTGCTTGGAATGAGAAAGTGGATTTGTTGGAGCCAGTGGGAAAGTTCAGGAGCACCATGACAGACCAGAAGCTTAGGAAATGGCAATGCTGGAAATGAGGAAATCCACACTCTGCAGTGACTAAATAATTAATAAGGGACCATTTCTGGCCTGCTCGGTGACCTGACCCGACTGCAGGAACTAAATGTGTGGGGTAAGGATTAATGTGCCTTAGGCAAGGTCCTTGCTGGGATTGGAACAGGAAATGATTAAAGTCCTTTGCAAAAGCTGGAGGAAAGCTCGTTATTTTGCTCTAATATTATCAGGAATTTTTATAATCCATGTGTAATGTTCAGGAAGGTGAAGTAGTTGAGTGTTGGGGGCTCCCCAGTATGACCTCTTTAAAAAAACTGGGGAATATTACTCTAAATTTTGGTGAATTTTCCACCAGCACTGTAATACCTGTCCCTGTGTGGCCTAGGGAATTAAGTGAACAAAAATTAAGTCTACAGTGACAGAAATTGCCAATGACTTCTAAAGGAAGGAGAGACTGGGACTGCTTCAAACAAGTGCTTAATAAACCCCAGTGAAAGAAATGTTGACTTAACTCATTTTTAATTGCTTTTAAGCTCTTAAGTGAGTTTGTTATTTAAAGTAATTAAAGGCCTTGAAAGATTGTGGGGAACTTTGGGAACACCTCTATGGAAAGGCAGTTATCTTAAAATAATTTTTACTGCTACCTAATCTGTCTGAATCGCTCAATTAATTACTTAATGAAGTGTGGTTCAGCACAGGGATGCTGCTCAGGTATGGCAGAATGTGTGTGCTTTGGGTGTAATGGAAGGCAAAACACCTGATAAACAGTCAATTGTTGCTTTGAGGAACTTTATGGATAAATAAAAAAAGACCAGTCAGTTTTGTGAAGCCGTTTTTTGACCAGAACTCCTTTTCCCAAGACATACATAAGAACTGGAATGGGTAAATTTTCTAGAGCTGAAAGGTTTCCTTGCAGAATCACAGTTTAAACAATGTTTTCATCAGTGTGGCTCAGTTGGTTTTTCAGATGGAAATAACTCCAGCAGGAAGTGTCTCTGTCAATACAACAATCTCCAAATTGATTTTGTTGTCATGTTTCCATTGAGGACGGTGGAGAAAAGATTTCAATGCTGCCTTGTGCGGCTGCAGTGGAAAAACATCCTAAAGGGATCAAGGGCTGTTCTTAACCTGGAATTCAGGTTGAGAGAGAGGACTCTGCCCCTCAGCTCAGGTGAGACCCCACCTGCAGAGCTGCCCCAGCCCTGGAGACACAGCAGCAGGAGGATGTGGAGCTGCTGGAGAGAGCCCAGAGGAGGCCCCGGAGCTGCAGCCAGGCTGGGAAATCTAGGGGTGCCCACCTGGAGAGGAGAAGGCTCCAAGGAGCCCCTTTAGGTACTGGAAGGGGCTCAGTGCTTATTTTCTGTGCTCTATTAGCAGTAGGATCTGTCTCCCCAAACTCTGCTAGTCAGCAATGCATTGAGCTGAATGATTCCAATATTCCAGTTATTCTGAGTTTGGAGGTGGAAGAAAAGCCCTTCCCAAAAGATGGCCCTGGTAAATTGAAGTAGATTATTAAGCCAGACTAGAATTTACTGCCCTTTGCTTTTCTAAACCCAATGAAATGAAAATCAAGAATGAGGGCATTTCTCTCCAGTGTGTATTTTTCTGGATTACAAACTTTGGCAGATGTGGTGCAGAGCGATATTTCTTGGCAAACTGGCATGTTTGAAAGACTGGCCTTAGAGAAATGAGTCTCTTTTAAATAGAGCTAAATATAAAAGCAAACCAGCTCTCACTCTGTTTAAGTCTCTCTTATCTGCTGGTAGGAGTTCAGATTAGAGTGTCTGACTTAAATATCTTGAATCCACCCATCCTGCTGCTGCTGCATTGACTTCCAGCTCAGCACCTGAAACCCAGGGCTTGACAGGAGCAGGGAGCCCACTGCTGATATTTTAGTAGCAGTTGTCCTTTTCCTGCTCTTTGGCTCCAAAAGCAACCTCTCCAGTTTTCCAGGGGATTAGACTCCTTTTTTTTTTTTTTTTTTTTTAATCAGTAACTGTGAGTAAGTAAAAACGCGGATGGGATTTGCTGCTTTTCCTAAGCTCGCTCTGCCCTTCTGGCCTTCTGCTGGCATCCTCCAAGTGGGAAAGTTATTCTAAGGATACAGTGGAAGTGATGTCAAAGGGAGGTGTGTTCAGGGGTGACATTCAGAATCCTGATGTGTGTCACTTGTCTTTCTTGGGGGCCGAGCCAACAGGGTGTTCCTGGAGAAAGGAACAGTTTAATGCTTTCCTTGCTTTTCTTGCCTCTTGAGTTCTCACTTCGCTCCTGCATGTAAAAAATGAAGGAAGATCCTGGGATATTTAATACTCTGGAGTTTCAAGAACCACCTAATTTTAGAAGCTCATTGCACACCTGGAGGTGTTGAGTCATTGTGTGTTGTTCCATGCAGTTTTCCTGGAGGGATGTTTTCCCGTGGTGGATGTGTGCAAGGTGCTGATGGAGCATATTTCACCCTCTTCCTTAAAAACTCCTTCCCCTCCTGACTGGCCAAAGCCATTGCTGGTGCTTCCCAACAATTCCAGTTCTTCCACCAGTTGAGTGCTGGAGATGGGTCTTTGGCAGGAGGAAGCTCAGGAGCCAGAGGCAGCCCTGGGAGCCTTTCCCTCCTGAGCATCATCAGTGTTTGGGGAATCCAGGGGTGAATTCCTGCTGGTGCTGCCCCTCTTGCTCCATCCCAGTTCTGGCTGTGTCCTGTATTTCCCGACTCCAGGGTGAAGCTGTCCCTGGCAGCTTCCCTCCTCCTGTGCCTGTTCCTGGTGCTGGGCTCCCTGAGCTCTGCTGGTCCAGCTCTCCCAGGGCCAGCTGGTGAACCAGATCAGGGAACAGCAAACCCAGGTTATTTTTAACCTGGATCCCTTCCCTCATCCAGGTCTCGGTACAGCTCTGGGCCACGCCTGGTGGCTCAAAGGCAACTGCCAGTTTTGAAGGAGAGGAAAGACAGGAAGGTGCTTCCAGCCAGGAATGACCCTCTGGTTTCCTGCAATGTTCTCTGCCTTCGAAAATTATTTCTTTCCATGCCTTTATTTCCTGCTAGGTATTTGCACAGATGTTTTCACTTCCAGTTGCTCCAGGTGGATCTTTATTTTTTTTTTTTTAAGTGTGTCCTGAGCAGAATGGAATTTGGATTCATTCTGGATAATCTGTATATATTCATTAACATTTTGCCCTATTCTTCCAGAATCTGGGTGCTGAGTGCATTAGGCTCCATGACAAATGTCTCTGGTATCCTCTCTGTGGTGTCTCCTTGCTCATAGCTTAACACTGCAGCCTTCACGATTGCCTTTAAATTCTGTTTCTTTAATTCCATTCCCTGTGTGAATAAAGGTGTCTGAATTAACCGTCACAATGAACCTGCCAAGGCTTTTCCCAGTGTCCAAATAGATTCTCATTAATCCCTCTTTTGTAATGCAGGGAAGGCTTGTGTTGGAGTGTTTTGCCATGATTTTATTTTATTTTTTTAATAGAAGAAAAGGCCACACTGAGGCTGCTCTCACTGAAAGGTTTATTTTTATTTCTAAGACAATGACTGCATATATTTTTTAATGTTGCACTTTCTGGAGGTTGACTGCTGTCAGTAGCACAGTCAATATTTCCTTCAGTTAACAATAATCTTAGATAATGAAATTGTTTTCTTTTCATTACAAAGTCATTTGTGACTTAGAAACCCCGAGGTGCCTTATAATATATAATTTGCACGAGTGAAAATAATTATTCCAGAGTCAATTCTAGAAGAAGTTTGGGAAAATTGTTGAAAACAGGCAGTAAAGAAAGTGAACGTTGACTTTTGGGGAACTTTTCCCTTTTCCATTTTGTGGGGTTTGGTTACTCAGAGGGCTAAACCCAAAATGTTGTGGAATAGAGTTTAACCCTGCAGAATGTCAGACATTTGCTGAATGATTTATCTTCATTTGATAAGCAGTTGTAGAGTGTATTTTTATGCTACCACTATTTTTTCAGAACCCTCTGCAATCTACCAAAGCAGGTGTTTTAATCACCACATCCTAATTAACTCAATCTATTTTATAATCTGGCTACCCAGCTCCTACCACTGGAGTCCAATTTTGTGGAAAGAAGGAAATTAAGGGATTAAAAGAGAAGTATAGAAGAATAATTGTAATAAGATCATGATTGAATTGTAGCTACTAAAACAAAAGAAGAAAACTAAATTTGGGGCATAGGAGGGAGGATAGAATTAAAAATCTTGTTTTGCTGCTTGAAATAGCACATGGAGTTGATGAAGATATTAGGGAACCAGCTTCCCTACTTAGTAGCTGCAGTAATCTTAGGAAATATTAAGGGATTTAATCTCTTTCATAGCAAAAAGAAAGTGGGAATGGAAGGAGGCATTCTGGGCTGCAGGAACCTGCTTTGGTGTCTTTGCTTAACTTGTTAAGAAGGATGGAGAAGGACTTTCTATGGGAGTTTGTAGTGCCAGGACACAGGGAGTGGTGTCCCACTGGTGTCCCACTATTAGATGGGATATTGGGAAGGAATTCTTGGCTGTGAGAGTGCTGAGGCCCTGGCACAGGTTGCCCCACAGGCAGGCAGGACTGGTTTTTTCTGTATCCTTGAAGTTTTCCCTGACTAAATCCCAGATCACACTCTTGATGAGCAAGGCTGTGCCAACAGGACTTCTCAGCGCTGTGCTGTTTCTCTAGATTTTCCAAAGGCATACCTTCTCACAAATTCATTCGGTTTTTCTCCTTCTCTAACGAATGTCTTTGCACTTCCACTCCAAGACACTGATTGGGACTGATTGTTTTTCTGCAAATACATCCAAATTTGGTCAATCCTGGCTGTTCCCTGCCGGTTTTTGAGGTGGCAGAGGGCAGGGATGTGTGCTGGCAGCTGGACAGCCTCCTTCTCTGCAGCTTTTCACAGCTTCTCTCTGCAGCAGCAGCAGCATCCACTCCCTCTGAACTGAGTCATTTTGACTTCTGGTCAGGAAAAGACAGAAAAGGAGCCCAAAAAATCCAAAAAAGAGTTAATCTGCTGAGTGGCAGCACGATGCAAGCAGGTGTTGATGCTGTTGCAGCTAAAGAAAGATGCAGCACCAAGGTTAATGAGAGGTGGGGACTGTTCTTCTCCCTCTTTGTAGCAGCCAGAGCTGAACAAAAGGGGGAATGTTTGGAGAATCCCTCAGCAATAAAGGTTGTGGCAGTGCTGTCCTCCTGCCAAATTCTGGAAACCCTCTGGATGTTCAGTACCATTGGACACTCACCTTTAGTGCTCGTCAGCAAGAGCTATGGACTTCCTTGGTTTATACAAACCTGAGGATGTGAAAATATCCCAAAATGGGGACTTGGAGCAAACTGAGGTTTTCAGAGCAAAGCAGCTCTGAAATGAAATAATAGTGGTAGAGGTGTGGGGATTGAGAGGTGTGAAAGCAGCAAAGGAGTGGTTGGTGATCCTGTGGTTGATGCTGAGCCTGGTGCAGCAGGCAAGGCTTGCTTTCCCGAAATCCAAGGAGGAGAGGAGGATGTGAGGGAGGTGGTTTTCTCCCCCATTTGCTTGAACACTTATTTTCAGCTTCTTTCTTGCCACAAAAGGAGTAATTTGTTTAATTTTACAAAATGTTACTGAAGCTGTTGGAAGTGGAGCTGCAGCCCACGTCTTCTTAATAAATGAGTGTGTGTATTCCTGGAAGGAAGTTAAAATGGGGCTGTGTTATATTTGGTACCTCCTGAAGTACTGAGGCTACTTTGAGTACAGAATGTGCTCTGAGAAAGACTAATTTGCCACTGTAGAGCTTGATGGGATGAGATTTGTCAAGTCCTTGTCTCTACTGAAATTCACTTATGCTTTCCTCTCTCTCCTGAAGACATTTTAGGGTTCTGTCTCTGAATTGAAGGGCCATAAAAACAAGTCAAAAAGCCTGAAACCAGAATTAAATTCCAAGCAATGAATATGCTTCTTATAATGTAGAAATACTGAAGTCAAGCACCCTTGGAAACAGCAGGTGGAGATGTTCCTGACCCGTCTTCCTGTGTGCTCATGCTTCTGCTAGCACCAGGGTTGGGATTATTGGGCTATTGGAGCATCAGCAGGGTGGGTTTTGACTTCCCTCCAAGGATGCCATCTCTGATGGCAGGTGGTGGCTTCCTGCAGGAGGCAGGAAGAAGAAAGATTCCATAAAAATGAAGATTTTACTGTTTTCTGTTCATTTACAAATTCATGCTGTTTCATTAGCTGGCTGGAAGGGTCTGGTGGTGTAATTCTACAGGAAAAGGTGGGATGTACCAGCACTCCTTAAAAAAAACTCAGTTGTTTTACTGGATTCAATGTTTTCTGCCTCCTGCTTTCTCTCCCAGAGTGTTTTTTGAGTGAATGTAAACTAATACAGGATCAGTGGTTAGAAACCATGAAAAGATATTTAATGTAAACCTTTTGGTACTGGGTTGATTAAAATAAACAACTGTTCCGAGGAGCTGGTCCTGCTTTGGGAACAGTAGGGTTTCTGTTCCTCCCTATAATGCATAAAGCATGTGGAGTGCCTCGAGAGCTTTTTTTGGGTGCTGCACTTCAATTTGAGGGATTTCATTTTCAATTCTTGGAGCTTTTGTGTCAGCTGGGAAGGGAGGATGTAGGAGTAACATGTAAAACTCAGGCTAAAACCTGTTTAGCCCCAAATCCTGACAAATAGCTGGTAAACAGTATTTAAATGCATGCTTGGACTTTGTTTTCTCCCTCTGGGAAGCTGGGAAGGCCTTGGTCTTATTGCCAGCTCGGGTATCCCTTCCCTCTCCTCGTATCCTGCGGCTCCAGCACTCCTCCTTTTTTTGCCTGCATTTCTTAAATGTCCCATTTCTCCTTCTGCTCCAGTGGAGGTGAAGACCAGTCTGAGCTGGGAAGAGCGTTTGTTTTATTCCAGCAGGTTTTCCACAGAGCCTCATGGGTGTTTCTTTCTCTCTCTGTCTGTCCTTGCTGCTGCAGAGCTCTGGAATGCTGTGAAGACTCCCTGCCCAGGCACACTCCTCTCCGGATTATCTCCATCCCAAGGAAGCTCGTATCCAAGAGGTACCAATTCATCCTGTCTTTGTGTCCTTCAGTTTTAGCTGCTCCTCCCAAACCCCTTTCCCTGCTCCCTCCAGACAGGAAAGCCTTGGATGCCGTGGAGATTGCAGCTGTTGCTGTTTGATACTCTTTTTCACTTTGCTACAGAAGCACTTCACATTTTCAAATGAGAAGTGATTTCTGGGTCAAGAAATGCATAAGCTGAAGCTCCAGCAACACTCTGTGCCTGGTGTGTTTTATTGTGTTGATTTAGAAAGTTAATAAACATCAGGCCTTCTGCAGCCTGAGTAAAACACGCAGTACTTATGTGCTGCTCCTATAAAGAATTGTGAGAGGGGTTCTTTTTTTAGTGTTTATTAGTCTTAATATCTTCCTGGTAAATAATACATTTTTGTTCTATATTAAAAAGGAGACTTGTGTTCATTAGCTGGGTCAAAATCCCCATGTTGGCACAGACACCATTCCCGATATAAACTTCTGTCATTTGCCTAGAGACAGGCAAATTGTTTTCTAATAGTTTCTATTTCTTGGGAGAAGAAAGCTGGAAACAATGTTTTCAAATAGAAACTTTGCAGTGTAATTTGGTTGGAGCAGTTTCTCTCTTAACTCCTTATTTTGGTTTATAGAGCCTGGCATGATGAGACCTGAGCAGGTCAAGCCTTTTGAGCATGTACAGATATATACATATACATATATCTATATATATATATAGGTATATATATATATGTATACACACACACACACACACATATATATAAAATAATTTAATATGTTATAACAGTGGGAGAACATGATCTACAGGAGCTGTGAAACAGGAACATATCCCCTCAGGAAATCCCTCTGGAAAGTATGCTGGGAAAAAGTCCCTGTGTGCCTGCCCTTCAGTTTTCCCTTAGGGATTCACACTTTCCTGTTGGGCAGAGAAGACACAGTGGGGGCTGAAGTGTCTGTCTGACCCCATCCAGCTGTTCTTGTGCAGGAATATGGAAAAACCAGGCTTGACTCTCTGTTTTTTTCCATTTTATATGTTTTGCTGCTCACTTAATGGCATGAACTTTAAATGTCAGCTGCTCCTGGATCTGCTGCACTGTGTTGGGATCAAACCTTTGGGCACACTCTGACCCTTATCCTCACAATAATTTAGCACTCCAGCCCTGCTTTGGGAAAAGCTGCCCTGAGTCAATGCCTCCTCTTTGGGTACAGACAAAATCCAGGTATTTCTTCTTCTCCTGCCACCCCAGCTTAGGTGGGATGGGACAGAAAATGGCAAGGATTTCAGAAAAGCTTTTCCTTGTTTGAGGCAACAACAGTGATCCCCTGTCCATTTCCTGCTTCCCCTTTTCCCCCTCTTCATGCTAGAAAAAAGGATAAATGAAAAAAAAAAAGGGACTTTGAAGCTGCTCCCATCCCTTTTTTCTGTATGATTTCCCCCATTTGGGCTGTGCAGCATTTTTGGGATCTGAGAAGCAGAGATCCAGGGCTGTGGAAGGGGACAGGCAAAGCCAAGGGTGGTTTTGGTGGGTGCTGAGATGGGAGAAGGGACACAGAGTAAGACTGGAAGTGATGGGTGGGAGATCCAGAGAACCAGATTGTGTTTCAAGTGGGAATATGTGGAATGTTGGCTCTGCATAAGAAAGCTCCTGCTCCAAGGGCTCCTGGTCCAATCCAGCTCCAGATTAAGAAATTTGAAGCTCAAGAGTGGAATTGATGGAGCCTGTGGAGACTGACCAAGCAGATCGAGGTTGCTCTCCAGGCTGTGATTGCCCTGCTGGGGATCTCTAGCAAATATTTACTTTTTGGTGACTTTATCTTGAGTTGAACCCCTCCCTGTCAGACTCAGTGTTCATTCAGAAGTCAAAATGTGGAGGAAATTGAGTTACACTTGAATGTGTGAGTGCTCTATGTCTTAGCTTACTTAGGTTGTTTCCTGCTTGGGAAATACCCCACTTACCCATGTCCTAATTGAAATTCCAGCAATTAAATAGTTAAACACGGTGTCTGTGTAAAATCCATGTGTTTCTATAAATACCTCTCTTATCTCTGTAATGGTTTGGTTTGATGTAAATATTTTTAAATGTGCTTTTACATTAGGCTGGTTTTTATCCAGTGTGTGTGAGTGGAATTTGGAACTGGGCCTGGACTTTATACTTCTGCTCCTCAACGTTTCTGAACTCATGTGGAAAATTTCTGGACTTTAAGTCTCCTGAGCATTTCTGCCAGTTTGGTGGGGTCTTCACTGGGCTGGGAATGCACTGAATCCAGAGCTGAAGTGGAGTATTTTGCCAGCAGCTCTTGGACACTTTGATGCTGTTGGGAACATCATTTAGTGAATTTTTTTAGTGCAGGAGCGAATCTTTTGTTCACAGATCTGAAGTTTTCCTGCATTGCCAGCTCTGTTTTGGAGAACAAAATTCCTTTCAGAGAACATGTGATATGGAAAATGATTTCTGTCAAGCCAAATTGAGTGCTGCATCCAACTCTGGGGCCCCCAACATCAGGAGGATGTGGAGCTGCTGGAGAGAGCCCAGAGGAGGCCCCAGAGCTGCTCTAGGGCTGAAGCCAGGCTGGGAGAGCTGGGGGTGCTCACCTGGAGAGGAGAAGGCTCCAGGGAGAGCTCAGAGCCCTTGCAGGGCCTGAAGGGGCTCCAGGAGAGCTGGAGAGGGACTGGGGACAAGGCATGGAGGGACAGGACACAGGGAATGGCTTCCACTGCCAGAGGGCAGAGATGGATGGGAATATTGGGAAGAAACTGGCAAAAATATTTTAAAAGGGGAATTTTTAGAGGAGTGGGTCTGACTCAGAAAAGTATTTGCAAGAGTGTTACCTAGGATGAAATGCTGGGTCATTAATCTTTATGAATTCATCACCTTATACAAGGAGGAAGTTTCCCTATGCGATCTATTACAGCATATTTAGGTACATCATAGAATCCCCTAATAGTTTGGGTTGGAAGGGACCTTAAAGCCCATCCAGTGCCACCCCCTGCCATGGGCAGGGACACCTTCCACTGTCCCAGGCTGCTCCATCCTGGCCTGGAATGCTCCCAGGGATGGGGCAGGCACAACTTAAATGGGCACCCTGTTCCAGAGCCTCCCCACCCTCACAGGGAAGGATTTCTTCCCAAGACCCAGTCTAAACCTCTCTGACAGTTTGAGAGAAGGCTTCAGTCCCCCTTGTCCTGTCACTCCAGGCTCTCATAAAGAGTCTGTCTCCATGTTTCCTGTAGGTTCCCTTCAGGTCCTGGAAGGTCACAATTAGGTCACCTCAAAGCTTTTCTTTTCCAGACTGAACAACCCCAATTCTCCCAGCAGAGCTGCTCTATCCCTCTGATCACCTTGGTGCCTTGTCTGGATCTGCTTCAGCAGCTCAGCAGCAGCAGCATGCTCTGTTCAAGGGTTCTGTGTCTGAGGTGAGCTTATGGGAAACATCCTCCCTGTCCCCCCCACCTTTCCACAGCACCTTCCCACAGTGTTCTCCACATTCCTGCCCTCACAAAAGCCGTGCTGGAAGCAGAGGCCTTTCTCTCAGATGTATAATTCAGCCCCTCTTCCCGGCGTGCCAGCCTTGTTTGTGTTGATGAATGAATGTTCCCTGTGTACAGCCTGCAGATTGCTCTGCTCCTGGACTACAGTCCTGCTCAATGTACCTGGTTCTGATTAAGTGCATTTGAATTTGGGAGTGTGCTTAATGAGCTACACCTTTCACAGATTCTTTTGTTAATTCAGAAAAGCTGCCTGCTCTGATTTATGGCACCAAAAGGGGTAAACTGCCATTAAAAGCATTAATTAGTCTTGGTTGACTGCACAAAGAATAGACTTGGTGTGAGCCAGTTTTTGATTTAGTCCTTTGATTTTTGCCTAAGCTTGTTAGAGGGTCTGTATCTCTGGCTGTCTCATGCTGGATTGCATAATTGGAATTTTGTGTGAAATTCTTGGGCTGAAGGAGCAAGAGCCAATTATAATCAATAAAGTTGTAAGGCAATTGGGTAGAACTTTGCAGATAGTTTAATACAGAAATGTTCCTTTTTAACATGTGGAAGTGATAGGTTGGGATTGTCAGATTGGTAGGAAGGATATCCCGAGGGTTTGCTGTGAGCCCTGGGCACTGTTGGTAAACCTCAGGAAGGAAAATATTCTCAGGAGCCTTGGATCTGCCCATTGTGCAGTGCTTCAGCTGCATGTGAATCCCAGAATCCCAGAATGGCTGGGCTTGGAAGGGACACAAAGGTCATCCAGTCCAACCTCACTGCTCAAGCAGGATCCCCAAGAGCAGGTAACCCAGGATTGTATCTTTTGACTATCCCTAGGGAAGGAGACTCCACACCCCCTCTGGGCAGCCTGTTCCAGTGCATGGTCACCTCACAGGAAAGTTCTTCCTCTCCTTCAGGAGGAATTTCCTTCATTCCAGTTTCTTCCCATTGCCTCTTGTCCTGTTGTACCACCCAACAGAGCAAGGTGGTAGCACTGGTGGGTTTTTCTTTCCCACTACATTTTTGTCCATTTTCTACAGGCTAATTGGAAAAAACCAAAAAGCCCTAAACGCTGGAACATTGTCTGAGTTGTATCCTTGGAAATCCTGTATTATATTGATGAGTGTATTTCAGTGTCTGGTAGTTCCCTACTTCTCAATTCTGGCCATCAATTCTCCACACAAAGGTTTGAAAATTAATTGAAATGCAAATCATAGCCTAAGCTTTCTTTCCAATAGACTTTACATAATTATGCTTGACTGCGAAAAAACAATTCCATTGCTATAATTTTGGTAATTGCCTCTGGTCTGTTTGAGAATTAAGATTTCCCTCTGTCTGTATAAAGTTTCCTTCTCTCTTAGATATTATCACATTAACTGCTCCATAAAAATAAGGTTGGATTGGGCTTTCATCCCAACTAGTCCTTAAGGAGGCAACAGTTGGATCCTCCAGCTCTGCCTTAATTTCCTGGCAGAACTAGAAGGTTCCTTCTCCCTTCCTTCTTCCTGCATGCCTGGAGAGATGATGGTGGTACTGTAGGACTTCGGAGTATTGAACTGGAAATATCTTCTGGATATCCATGGAGATGGGAAGTGCCTTTAAAATGCATTTTTAGCAAAAATTAGTTCCTAACGACAGCACAGATCTGAAATGACAAATATCTTTAGAGGCATGGAGGTATTTAATAGCTGTATTCCCTTCCCTGAACACATCCAAGTCCTTGGGGCAGCGAGTTTCCAGCATCTGCCATGTTTGGCAGATGGATTTTTGGGTAAGAATGAAAGCCTTTGAGCTTCTGTTTAGTTTTTCACTCTCAGTCAGCACATCCTTGGAGAGAAGTTAATCATGTTGGAAGCACTGGAACAGCCAGGGAAGGGGGAGCTCCCCATCTCTTCACAGCCACAGCCTGGGCTTGATTATTCCAGCTCCCACAAATGTTCCCAGCTTTGTCTCTCCATTATTTGTTTTCCTTTCCCATTGAAGGAAGTGGTTCTTTCCAGTATGAGAAGCATTAAATTGACTTAAATGCTTTGTTTGCCGAAGTAGCTCTTTGAAGTGGATCTTTCAAGTTTCTTATGTGATCTGGGGTTTGATGAGACGCATTTTAACCCAGCAATCTCATAGTGAGGGAGGAGGGGAGGGTGGAAGGAAGAGAAGGAACCTCCAGTTCTGCCAGTTTTGATCGTAACTCACACAGTTTTCCACATTCCCTCTTAACACTTGACTTGTGCTGGAGCATCCAGACGTTGCGGGGTGATCTGTGGGATGAGCAGGATCTCACTGGTCAGCTTTTCCAAGCATGTCTCCAGCATTAAGTCTCAAACTGGAAAGGTAATCCCCTTGGGAGGCTTGACCTACTCTTCAAATTACTTTCTCCTGTTCTTTTGAGGCGTTGGATTTGGTTCGGATGTTTTTTTCCTCCTCATCAAGGCATCTCGTTTAATTGCTGTGACTGCCAGGCAGAAACCTCACTCTCACTCTTACAGACCTCCTTTTCTTCAGCTCCTTCATAATAAAGTGGTTTTTGGAGCAGGGCCAGGCCTTTAGCCCAAAGTATCTTCTGGTTTCATAGCAAACAAGGGACAGCACAGCCAGATTGCTTCCCTAATCCCTCTTCCCAAAGACAAAGGTGTCAGCGCTGTCTAGACATTGGTGTTCCATGTGCTCATTCAAGGCTGAGGGTTCCCCCTCTCTCCTTTTCATCCCACATAATTGTCCTCAAAGCCTCGTAATCTGCCATTGCTCAGTGGGTGAAATCCCCCATACAATTTGGGATGGATGTGTCCAATTTGGGAGTAGGTGGTCTGTGCCCCTTTGGAGCAGAGTCAGTAAAACAGGATGAGTGAGTTCTTGCTGCTGTACAGACCAAGCATTTAAAATCTCTTTTTTCCCCATATTCATGCTATATCCAGTCAGGAGATACTACACAGCAGCTGTTCTTAAACTTTTATATTTCTTTTATGGTTGTTTAATGCCTTTCTTTGGGTCGACATTTTGCAGCTTTTCCATGGGGGAGTGGGTCCTTACAAGCTACAGATTTGGAGTAGGAAAAGTAACAATTCAGCTGGTCTCCTGGTCCTTTGAAATTTTCCTTCTACTGATGGCAGGTTTTGACCTCTTCTTTCTTTGGAAGTGTTCTGCTGGGAAGTTTAGCTAATGGGAGATCATTAGGATCCTGTTTAGCCTTGGATGTGGTCTGGTTGTGTAATGGAGAGGTTAGGTACAAAAAAATTGGGAAAACTGAGGACAAATTGACAGCAGAGCAAAATCACAACTTCTTTCTGCCCAAATTTCTTTCTCATTTTGGAGTTCCTTTCAACCCTTTTGGGGAAGAAATATTCCCTGGGAGCAGAGCCTGACTCCCCCAGCTACCCCCTCCTGTCAGGACACTGTGGCTGAAAATTCCTTGGCACTTCAGCGTGCTCCTTGCGCCTGTGTGTCAGTCCTTCTGCCTTTCACAGCTGGCAGCAAGGAGAATCGTTGTGGTTTTTGTGTTCTATACAGCTGAGTGTGTCATTTCAAGTTAAAAATAAGACATCTTTAATGTCAAGATTGCAAAGTTCAAAAAGCAGAACGGGGCTGGAAGTCAGTAGCTGCACTTTCAGTTTGTTCTATATTTATGTGAGGCCTTATCAGCAGGATTTCTGTCCAGGATTCTCTCCCTAAAAAGTCATTCGCCCACGAAAGGTGTCTTGGACTGAGGGCTATGACAACTGGGGGATAATTAATTACTTATAACTTGTGAGGCCACCTAAAAATGAAATTCCTGTTTCTTCTCTAGGCTCTTCTCTGAGTTCAGCCTGGTCTAGTGGAAGGTGTCCCTGTTCATGGAAGGGGGTGGGAATGAGATGGAGTTTAAGGCCCCTTCCAACCCAAACCACTCTGGGATTCTATGGAAACAAGCAGCACTCTACATTAGTGGAGCTACTGTTGCCTTGTCTTTGGGTGGGTCAGGTTTGAAAGGTGTTTCTTCAGCAAAAGTGCCTGGAAAAGAGCTGGTAATTCATCAGAAGTTACCAGTAAAGGGGTTTGCTGATAATTCATCAGAAGTTACCAGTAAAGGGGTTTGCTGTTGTTCCCAGGTACTGCTCGAGGATTATTTTGCCAGTTCATTAAAGGCTTGGATAGGGATTTACAAGCTGATAGCTTTGGTTCCTCTGGTGGACTCAGGTTAGAGCCCCTAAACATTTTGCATTTAACGTTGAAATAAAGTGGGATTTCGGAATGAGAAGCCAATTCTCCTGTTAGTTTAGAGAGGATTACAGGCAGAGAGTTTGCAGACTGGGGACAGTAATTGGGTGTAGCTGTGCTGTATGGGAAGACCACAGCAGCTTATTCACTGTTACTGCTCCCCTCCATTTCTGCTCTTCTTGGGTGGAACAATGACCCCAGAATGTCACCAGCACACCCTCAGGCTGCCTTCCCCAGCTGCCAGAGTGCAGGAATGGCAGATTCCCATCCCCACGGTGCTCTGGCCTGCCAGAGCATCTCCCTGCAGTTCAGTTGGGAATCATTGCTTCATTTGTCACGTGCAGCTCCAGCCTGGCTGGAGAGCCTTCCGTGGAATTCACGGCGCTCTGCCAAGGCGCTGCATTGTTGTCAGAGCCCCTGAGCTGATAAAACCCATCCTGACTGCACAGTATTGCATCCCTGGCATTGCATTCCTGCATGTGAGCTCACTAACGAGCCTAGGAATTTGTTGGGTTTAGCCCTGGGGATTATGGAGTGGGTGTGGGTGTTCTAAACTGTTAATCCATATATTTTACTGTTTGAAAAATTCATTTTCCTGAGGGTTATTTGGCACTGCAAGTGCATCAGCAGGATCTCTGTAATGCAATCAGAATATCTTCTACACAAGAGGAAACGTGTATTCTTTTTTCTCAAACAAAAAGACAACTTGCTTTACGAGGAAAAATAATTTCCTTTCACAACCTTAAAATAATTCATTGGGGAAAAAGAAAGCTTTTTGTTTTATGAAGGTTTTGTGTCTGCAGGATCCCAGCTGAATGCCATGTAGGAATTGAGTGGTGCTAGTGTTGATTTAAAAAAAAATCAGAATTCCTTGGACATGGGAGGTTATCAGTCAAATACTGCTTAGAGAAATTGTTGTAACATGCTACCTTCAGCACCTCACCAAGGCATGGGGATGGGCAATAATGTGAGCAGAGTGGGCAGTGTAAGATCATCACTTTTCTCCTGATAGTTTAACTAAATTACTAGTTGATAGTAGGAGTATCTGTCGGTAAAATGAGAGGAGAAAATCATCCTTACACTTACATTGTCCTTGTTCTCATCCCCCTGCTCCAGAGTTTGCTGCCAGTGCAGGGAGAGCATTGCAGGATTCCCTGTGGCTCTGCCTTCCCCCGTGTGTGTTTTTATAGAGTTCCTCCTCTTGTCTGCTCCTTTGATTCTGCTTTTTCCTCAGAAGGCCACACACAGAGCTGAACCTTCAGTTCTCGTCACCATTGTCATCTTTTGTGCCATTTTCTTTATCCTCTTCCAGTCCCGCCTGTGAAATAGGTGTGGTTTGAAAAAAGAAAACCCAAATCCCAGGTTTATGATCCCATTTTTGTATTGCTCTGCCGTGGCTCGCAAATGAGGGTTGGCCTCAGAACAGACACAAATGAGTTTTACTGGCTCTTGAATGTTTTTGCAGGCTGATGAATTTAAAGCAGAGGGAGTTAAAATGTGAAGGTACTTCTGGGAAAGGGTGTCCCACATCTGCTCCATGGGGCCCAGCAATGGCACCAGAGGAAAGGGCAGGAACTGAAGCCCAGGAAGTTCCACCTGGACAGGAGGCAAAACTTCTGCCAGGGACACCTTCCACTATCCCAGGCTGCTTCAATCTCTGTCCATCCTGGCCTTGTGCACTGCCAGGGATCCAGGGGCAGCCACAGCTGCTCTGGGAACCTGTGCTAGGGAACAATTCCTTCCTAATATCTCATCTATCCCTGCTCTCTGGCAGTGGAAGCCATTCCCCCTTGTTCTGTCCCTCCATCCCTTGTCCCAAGTCCCTCTCCAGCTCTCTTGGAGCCCCTTTAGGCACTGGAATTTAACTCAGAAATGCTGTTCATTTTGAAAAAAAAAATGCAGCATTTAATGCATTTTTTAATCATTTGGCAATTTCATTTTCATTGCATGGATACAAATATTGCAGCATTCAGTCAAGCATTTCAGAAGCTCCATTATAAGTGATTTTTGGATAGCCAAAAATTGCCTCTAGGGGAACTTTCTAAAGCATCAGCCCCTGCAATAGGAGGAGGATTTATTATTTTATTCAGCACACACGTTACCTTGCATCTCTCAGCAGATGATTTCACTCTCTGCACTTCTCTCAGGGCTCTCTGAATCTCCCAACTTAATTATGACTATTATGAATAATTTAATCTCCACAAACATTGCTTTGTCTCTTCTGTCTCTTTCCCAGTTTCCACTGCTGGTCCCTGTAAAGGCTCTGGGAGCACCTTGCTGTCACCCTTTTGGAAGTCTGAAAATCCCATGTTTAATACAGGCTGTTTCCTATTGCTTAACTACTCCCTAATCCATAACATTCCCTTTTCCTATTGTCCTATAACTTTAATTTTTTAATAGTGTCTCGCTGGGGCTTTTGTAAGTAGCTTTTTGAGGTGGTTTATTCCCCAGTCCTGGACTCTTTAGCCACAATTGAGGGATTTGGGCTGAGTTATTTTGCTTCCCATGCTGTGTCTGTTTATCTGAGTGAGGGCACTGCAGCATTCCGGCCACTTTGCTTCATGGGAGAGGAGACATTGGCTAATTCCATGATAATCCTTAGGACACTTGTTAAAGATAAGAACAAGTCTTGTGCTGTTACACAGTGAGCGATTTGAATGCGATAAACGATTCTCAAACACATCATGGACGGGGCATTCTGAGTTCCCCCTGACTTTTAAAGTAAACAATATTTGATTTTATTGACTTTAGCATATATTTGCTTTGTCTTTCCTTGTGGAGTGCTCTGGAAATTCCCAATATTTCCATACTTAGAATAAACATGGAGCAGATCTGTATGTGCTATTTTTACTTTCTAGCTTGTTTAAGATATTCTGTAGTTTTGTTTAAGCTCTTCTTGGTTTGGATTTTGACTCATTTGCTTCCCATTATTTTGCTTTTCATTGAACATCCTCCTCCCTGCTCTCCTGTTCCTTCTCCCATTTTTTGGAGGTTCTCTCACATTCCTCAAGCAGACCACAAGCAGTCTGTTGCTTTTAATTTTCCCACCTTTGGACTCATCTTACATGAAATGATCCATATCTTTAATCCTCCTGTGAACAGATGCAAATTTCTATGTCACCCTACTCACTTTAGAGAACATTGGCTTTTTCCCTGTCCCAAATAAGATTTTATTCTTGGCAGGGAAGAGCTGAAGTGCTGTTTGTTTGCAGAATTTCCGGATGACTGACGGCATGCTCAGCCCTCGGAGTCCTCATGGTAAACACAGCTCTTGCTATTGGAAAAACACATCAGAAATCCCAAAATAAAGCAGGGAATGTACAGTATTCCCAAGTTAGGAACACCACGTGGGGCTTTTGGTGGCAGTTTGTTTAATTCTGAGATGTAGGAGAAGTGAAATCTTTCAGATGTGCTTCAGGGAGAGCCAGAACATCTTTTTTTCCTTTTCCTACTCATCCGGAAACACTTAGGGATGAGCAATTCCTCCTCTTTGTCTTGTTGATGGCTGTTTTCTCCTGGTATAAGGAAATACTTTCCACTTGTATTAGACCATTATCTCACAGGGATGTGGAGCAGATTTCCATTTGCTGTTCTTGGCTGGGAAGGACATTGTGAGAGAAATCTGCGGGAAGTTGGGGAAAAAACCTGAGAATATGAAGTGCCTTAAGCTGCTCGACTTTGTGTTCTGACTTAGCCTGAAAATTCCTCTTTTTTGGGGTGCCTGTGGTGAGAATAACTAGGGAAGACACTGTGCCACTGATGGGGATGCTGCTGTATTATTATTTTTATTTGGGGCTGGCAAAGCCTCTTGGTGCCAGCTGGATGCTGAACCCTGGGATGTAGGAATGCCTTTTGTAAACTCTACCAGTGCTAAATCCCTCTCCCACAGTAATTCCCAGCTCTTTCACCTGTGTTTCAGGAAGCCTTTGAAAAGGGAGTTGTCAGGTCAGATTGTCTTTCTTTAATAACTAGAAATCCCCTGGAATTTCTTGGTAAATACCCTGTAGGATATGCTCCTGGTATAGGTACCCAGCCAACTCTGGCCTTGGAATAGCTCAAAAGCCATAAGTAAATATGTTCTTGGAATTACATTTTAAAATTGGTTTTCATCTTTAACTCGTTTTGAAGTTAAAACCTAATTATGAATATTAAATTCAGGTTAACGAATCCAATTTTCTTGTAGTTCTGCATTAAATGAGCTGCCAGAACTCACCTGCTGGTGACAGATTGGAAAGGAACATTCTCTGAGGTGGCATCACTAAACTGCAGACTCTGGCCTAAAACTGTATTTTAAACATCAATTTGCTTAGAATGGAGGTCCTGTCTTTCAGAAAAAAAAAATAAAAATTACCTCTCCCCCAGCTGGCCCTATCTATGATGAGACTGCAGTGGAAAAGCAGGATTCATGCTTTGGAAAAAGGAGTGCTTGCCAGATTCTCATCTGAATTATAAAGAGCAGCTTTGGCTTTGAAATGAGCCGTGAGTTCACGGTGCCCTTCTATGGATGAGTGAATGAGGGATGGATTTGGGCAGTGCTGTCTGTTTTCCTGGTCCTTTGTGTGACGTGGGCAAGTGCTGGACATAAAATCCAGCGGAAAATTCCCCCATGTGTTTTGTGTTGCTGGAAGTTCAGGTTGTGCTGGTTGATTCAGAAGGGGACATGGAAACACATGTTGGCAGCAGTTAAAAGGGACAGTGTTTACTGGTCATCCCAACTGGTCTCATCCCAGGAAACATCAGCTGTTTATGCTGCTCAAACCACTGGAGCACTTCTGGAATAGGGGAGCTCTTGCAGCTGTCCCAAACTGGCATCTCAGTGAAGCACAAAGAAACTTTACCCTGTCCAGGGTGCCTTGGATATGATGTAGAAATCTGAGGGGCCAGGCAGGGTGAATTCCAACAAAGCCATGACAGCCACGAGCTCCTTCTCAAATTCTAGCTGATTTCTGGGCCAGGGAACTCCTAAGTGGTGCAGTTGGCTGATTTAGTATGTTTTGGTCTTGTTTTGCTGCTCTGAACCAAGATCACTATGAAGAGAATGAGAATTAATTGTAGCACCACTGGATTAATTATACACTGGAGTTCCTGCCCTCAGAGTTGCTAAAAGCTTGTCTGGATTAGCTCAGGACTAGTGCAACAGTCCATTAGCATCCCTTTGGTCCCAAAGGCGCATATATGGAAAAAACTTTGGGATTTTGAATAAAAAATAAAAAGGAAGTACCCACACACAGCATATAAATACTTTACCCAACGTGCATATTTTCTGCAATCATTAAATACCTTGAAAAGATCCCTGCCAACCCAAATATGTGGATGATTCAGTGATCCTGATAGTGAGGAATGGTCAATTCTGCTGTAAATTACAAAATCTGATGGAAGCTGCATTGGTGCAATCTGATTGACCTTCTTAGACTCTGCTACCTGAAAAATTTCATCCCTTTATTCCAAGGCTCCTGAAAGCAGTTACTCTGGAGCCATTTAGTTGTGACATGACCTGGCTTGTCTCAAAATGACACTTTGCAAGAAGTTAATAGAGCCATCTGTTCTCTCATACTCTAATTGTCAATTGAGTCCAAACAGTTCCGTGGATCCAGGAAAAGCAGAGAGTGAGAGAGGCCAAGTGTTGAGGGGCTTTTCTGAGGCTCTCGGTGTGGACTGAGGCTCCATGGCTCAGTATCCGGCACTGGATGAACTCTGAGGCCCTCCCAACCCAAATTCTGGGATTCTGTATCTCTCCTTGTCCTCTTGCTGTGTCCAAACCTGGCAATGTGTTCATAGCATCTTTGGGTGAAATACCTGCTCTTGGCATGGTGCTGCTGATCCAGCCAGCCAAAAGTTATGGAAGACTGGAGCTGGAAAAATGATCCCTTGTTCTGCAAGTTCAGGGATTCATAATGATTCATCTTCAGGCTGTTTGCAGCTGAGGGAGCAGAGCAAGACCCAGCAGTTGCTGATGGTGAGAGCAGGAGAGCTGCCAAGGCACAGGCGGTGGCATTCCCTGAATTCCCTGGCTGGAAGGCTTTCCTCAGCCTCCCTGAGAAGTGAGAATAAGTTTTTAGATGCTTGAAGGTCCTCTTCAGTGCAACTCTCCTGACTTCCTCTCAACCAGACCTGGGACTTTATGTATAATGTCACCTTCAGGTCTGTAGCTTCCAGTTAAACCAGAGCTTGTGCTTCACAGAGATCCATATTCCTGATTTATTGCACAGGTTTCCCCCAGTAAAGAAGTCATGGAATAGTTTAGAAATCTGGACAAGTTTAATTCTGTGGAGCAGCTTCAATTAACCTGAAACCTCTGTTAGTTGATGTTTTTGAATTGATTGGTGATAGCTCTGTGAGGAGATACACAGACCCATATGAAGTCTTCAACTTATGTCAGGAATATGTAGGATATGTGGGATATGGACCAGCAGATCACCTCATTAACCCAGTCACCCCAAAATCCTGGCCAGGAGGGAGCCAAACCCACCCCAGCTGCAGCCCAGCTTCAGCCCTCTCCTGGGACATGGGATGTGGGCACAGACATCAGGGTGCACCAAAGCAGAGCAGGGTGACATGTGTGATTGCTCCAAGGCTGATGCTGAGAAAGAGGTGATGGGCAGCTGTAATTAACAGCCACTTAATTGAATGATTTGCCCAGGCTGTGTAGGCTACAAAGCAGGATGTGTGAACACCCAGCCAAGGGTGTTTTTAGCTTTGCAGGAAATGATCCGAGGTCGTGGGCAGAAGCTGCTGGAGCAGCTGTGAGCCCCTTTTTTTTGGGAATGTTGAGAGTTCCCAAACCTTTCCAGGGCTGCACATACTCACTGTTCTCATCACCCCTGGGAAAGTAAACCCCAGAGTTCCTGCTGCTCATCTGAAGCCCTACTTTGTTTTTTGAGCAAACACTGCACAGCCTTAAAAGGCCCAACAGAACAGGATGCTTTTTCTTTGCTGGTGAAAGCAAGTGTTAAAGACTGGATTACAAGATGGGAAATGGAGTTGTATTTTTATAGGGCTCTTTTGTAATTGCAGGATTATGTCTAACAAAGATCCTCTTCAGCTACACCAGTATTTCATTCCCTTTGGATGCTGGTGACCCCAGGGCTTTCCTTACCACCTTAAACTCTCCGAGATGGAGTTTTTCACTCTGTATTTAAGATGGAATTTCCCTTTTCTGCTTCTTAGTATTTTGTTACCCTATTTTAGGAATGATTTCTCTGGATTTATACCAAATATAGCAGCCATGACTCAGCCTCTGTTCCTGGTTTTGGACTCAGAGATGCACTTGCTGCTTTTGCATTCCCTCTGCCTCTGTAATTTCCTCCTCTAAATTTCTAATCTAGTCCCCTGCATTCCTCCAGGAGCTTCCTTCAGTTTACATGGCTTTCCTATTGATCTCAAGATTTTCAGGATTGCCACAATATTTTGTAAATGGGCAGCAGCAGAAGAATTCGGCACAGGGGATAGGACAAGGGTGGAATGGTCTTAAACTGAAGGAGGATGAATTTAGATTAGACATTGGGAAGGAATTCCTGTCTGTGAGGGTGGGGAGGCCCTGGCACAGGGTGCCCAGAGAAGCTGTGGCTGCCCCTGGATCCCTGGAAGTGTCCAAGGCCAGGTTGGACAGGGCTTGGAGCAGCCTGGGATAGTGGAAGGTGTCCCTGCCCATGGCAGGGGGTGGAACTGGATGGTTTTTAAGGTCCTTTCCAACCCAAAGTCTGGGATTCCATAATGCACCATATCCAGTTGGCTGTCAGACTGTCACAAAGCCCTCAGCTGGCATTTTAATATACAAGTGACAGATCTGGAGCTGCAGTGTTCTTCTGGAGCTCTGGGGAGATCCTGTTCCTCCACATGGCACCTGTGGAGCAAAATTCCTTGGAAGCTTCCTCCCCAGCATGGGCTGTCCTCTGCTGGAGCCAGCGTGGGGCTGTGGCCGGGCTGGAATCAGTAACCCATGGCACACATTGTCCAGGAGCCCAGGCTGCACACAGCGGGGTGCAGAAGGCTGGAGAGGCACAGGAAGCTTGGCAGTGATGCCAGCTCTGAGTTCCGAGGTGGTTCAGGGGCTGATGAGGATTTTTTTGAGTGCCCTCTTAATTGCTGGTAATTGGCAGCACAGCCTGAGCAGTTCTGTCTTGTGTTCAGTTCTCTGTTTGCCTGCTCTGATGTCTGCAGAAGATTTGCAGGATCAGATGGCAGCAGTGAATTGCAAATCAGGAGGATTAGCATTTGTATCAAATATGCTCCAGCAGAAGGAGATTACAAGTCCTGGGTCAGCAAGAGCTCAGGAGTGTAGCTATGGAGCTGCTGCTGTGGTGGGGATGGGAATTCTGCTCTGTTCCTTCCACAAGGGCTGCCTTGACAGATCATAGAATCATGGAATATCCTGAGCTGGAAAGAACCCACGAGCTTCAAAATCCAACTGCTGGCCCTGCACAGACACCCCAACAATCCCACCCTGCGCATCCCTGAGTGTTGTCCAAACACTCCTGGAGTTCTGGCTGTGCCCATCCCAGTGCTCCATCTGGGTGAAGAACCTTTTGCTAATAATAATATTTTGCTTCTGCCAACATGTTGTGTTCTCCTGTGAAAATGCAGAATAAAATTCTTCCGAAATGGTGTCCTCGTCCTTCAGTATCAGACCTCCCTTTCTCTTTCCAGCCAGTGGACAGGTATTTTACATCAGATAAAAGACCAGGAGAGGAGCAGGCACACATTTCATGGTTTTAGAGCTGCTTTTAGTGTTGGCTGAGCTGAACAAAGGAGGGATGTGAGGACATCAAGGGCAGCTTCACCTCAGCTCATCCACACCGAGTTGGAAATACCTGCGGGCTCGTGTTCATTTAAAAACTAAAAGTGGGAGCAGGGGAAACCTGGGCTTCCTCTGCCAAGGGCTCAAACACCCACAGAACACACAGATGAACTGCTGCCTGTGGCAAACAGGCTGCCTGAGGGGGAAATGAAAAGTGCCACCCTAAACCCTTTGTAATTACATTTCCATAGCCCTCAGCCACACTGGGAGGACAAATCTGACACTGTTGTGCTGATACCGAAATCTGGGCACAGCTGGGTTTTAATTTCCAGAGAAAGCAGAGGGCTGTGAAGTGCATCTTCCTCCTCTTGTTTTGTGTAACTTCCATCTTCCTTTGGCATTGCACTAGGGGTGTTCTGCACGTTGAGGGGTGCTGGTGGGATGGCACAGCCCCAGTAATGCCAGTGAGGGACACCTGTGCCCTGGGAAATTTATGTGGAAATACTTTATGGAGTATTGTTCACTGTGCTTTGATTCTAAATGCAGGCACCATTGTGTTTAAATTCACGTAGGTAAAGAAATGAAAATATAAAATATATATTACAAATGTGATTAAAGGCATATTATTAATTGGAAAGGAATAACCAGATCATTCTATAGTTATTGAAAGAAGTCAATTTGTTAAAAACATATAGAGAAAGGGGGGACCTTGGGGAAGTGTCTTGCTGTGTAACATTTGTTCTTTCTGAAGTGTGTATTCCCAGGCTCTCCAGATCGTAGAGGTCATGGCTACTCTCATAATTTGCCCTCCTTTTCTTTCCCTCAAGGACATTTTTTTCGCTCCTGTTGCCTGGCAATTCCTGTGAAGAGTGCCCAGGCCCTGCCCTGTGCTTTTCCTGTGTTCCCTGTGCTGGTCACATTGTCCAACATCTTAGGACTGCACTTCCAGAGGATGCACATCCAGTCTGGTTTCTCTCCTACCCACAGTGTGTGCTGCCTACTGAGCTGCTTATTATATATTTAATTCCTTCTAGATCCCCTGTTAGTTCTTCCTTGCTCTTGGAATCATCTCTTAAAGCTGAATTAATCATTGAACAGAAACCAGGAACTCAGTTGCTGTTGTTTATTAAGGAAATAAAAAACATGCCACCAGTATTTCACAAAACATCTTCTGGGAATACTGAGTTTATTTTCCAGGCATGGAAAAAAACCTCGTGAATTCATTAAAAAATAGAGAGAGTCTTACCAAAATTAGTCCCTTACCAGACTGGGGGTTTTATCACAGTTATTATCAATTTGGGCATTGTCAGAGGACAGAGAAATCTGGAGAAAGGAAATCTGTCTCTTGAGTAGGTGATGTGCACCTGTTGTATGATTGATAGAGTTCATTTAAGATGAAAATTGAATTGTTAGGGAGAAATGATGGCAGAAAAAAGCCTTATTATGTGCAGAGATGAGGCTTATCAGCATGAAAAGAAATGTGTCACAAATTGGTTGCAAATCAAAAGCCTGATTTTTTTCCTTCTTTTTCAAAAAGGCACAAATAAGGGTGTGCACTGTAAATCATGGAATTGCTGTGTAATGTGTGCTCGGATCTTTTGTGCAATATAAAAAGGCTTTTTCTCTGTAGAGTTTGTAATACGAAGCTGTGAAGCTACAGACAGCTCTGTGTGCTTAAACCAGGTGGATTTATTCCAGCTACACCTGAGTGTGTTTTTAAATCAACACTGAATTCTAAGAATAATTAAATTATCAGTCATAGGTACAGACATGGAATTGTTAAACTTGGAAACAGCCTCCAAGGACATTGAGTCCAAATGTTCCTCTGGCACTGCACCAAGAGAGCTGGGACAAGGAGTGGAGGGACGGGACACAGGGAATGGCTCCCACTGCCCGAGGGCGGGGATGGATGGGATATTGGGCAGGAATTGTTCCCTGTGATGGTGGGCAGGCCTGGCACAGGGTGCCCAGAGCAGCTGTGGCTGCCCCTGGATCCCTGGCAGTGCCCAAGGCCAGGCTGGATGGGGCTTGGAACCACCTGGGCTAGTGGGAGGTGTCCCTGCCCATGGAATGGGTAGAACTGGAGGATTTTCAAGGTGGCTCCCAACCCAAACCATTCTGTGATTTTGTGATTGTTTAACCTACACAGATAATGGGTAGAACTGGAGGATTTTCAAGGTGGCTCCCAACCCAAACCATTCTGTGATTTTGTGATTGTTTAACCTACACAGATGCTGGGGGATTTTCAAGGTGGCTCCCAACCCAAACCATTCTGTGATTTTGTGATTGTTTAACCTACACAGATGCTGGAGGATTTTCAAGGTGGCTCCCAACCCAAACCATTCTGTGATTTTGTGATTGTTTAACCAGATGCTGAAGGCTTTTCAAGTGGCTCCTCAGCTCCTTGACCTTGCAGCCAGGAGGGATCGATGTGAGACGAGTACAGATGCTCACGTGGGAAGGCCGATATTTGCTTGGCTGCTTCAGACTAATCTTTTCCTTTTAAATATTTCCAAGACACTTCCAGGACTTTTTTTACTGTTTTCCTGCTCTCATCACTTACTGTTATTTTAAGGAAGAAGGGAATGGCTGATCTGCAATTTCTGCCATGCCATTCATTCCCCAAACCAGTCTTATCCCCCTGATGAGAAACAAGGAAGCAAAGCTGGGTTTTCCAGCTATCATAGGCTGGGGATTTAGTAGTTCTTTTTTTCCTGATATAAACTGCAAGCTGTAAGCTCCTTCAAACTTCTCTTCCCACTCTTTAGTTTGGGAAGGTATGTCCAGAAATCTGTGAAAAGTGTTAATTGTTGACTTGCTGTGGCCTTTCAGCCCTTTTCTTTGTGTTGCTGCAAAAGCATTCCTGGTTTTGGCCTCCTGGGCTGGGTGTATTCATTGGAAACCTGAACCAGTGTTTAGATGAATAAAAGCACTTCAAAATCTTCTGTGATGGCAGGCTGGAAAATTCTTGCCTTTTCCAGTCACTGTGAAATATGAATATGCTAATTGAGTGCATATTGCATGTGTTAGGGATCATGCCATACATGCACTTATTATTTCCTCTTGTCCCTCATACAGTGTCTGCCACTAACCTCTGGTAATTCCTGTGTGGAATGTTTGACTTGTGTTTGAGGCCTGGGACAGCTTTACAGACTTCTGTAGCCTTCATTTAAAGATTTCTATCGTGGTCATGTTTGTAAGCTTGCTTTCTGTTGTGCTGGTTATATGTTGTTTTACTGAGCTTTGCCTATGATTGTTGTCATTTTCTTAATTTCTTGGTTTGAGTTCTGTTTGTTCATCACTTGGCAGCTTTCCCCCAAAATGTCACCAACTTCTTTTGCTTATTTTTCAAGTGGTACCGAGTTGCCCTGTATATTTTCTGGGTTTTGGTGGGGCGCATCAAGCCCAGCATAAATCTGGAGTCTGTTTTTCTCCTTCCATGTAGCTTAGTTTCCAAATGGACTGAGGGAATGCCACTGTCTGCCTGTCCTATGGATGGGAAAGACTTTCAGGCTCCTGGGCTTGTTAACACGGAGCCTCTTGCCAACACGAAATTACAAAAAGACGATGATAAACAAACTTCTTGCCAAAGCTCCCTTCCTGCTGACAGATTTAGCCTGGGCCCTCCTTCATCTTCCCTGGTACTGCTTTGTTTCAGAACGAAGATTCCAAAATATTTAAGGAAGAAGGGACTATTAGGGAGGATTGATCCCCTCTGTCTGCACTGTTCATCTTCCTGTTTCCCAGTCTCTAAACCCATCTGGGTCCATTAATCAACATGAGCAGAGGAAGAGAAGAGGACAGGGAGAGATTTGCTGTGCTGCCTGATGGGAAAGTGGGGCTGGAGCTGCTCCTCCACCCTGCCTTGGGTTTCCAGTCTTGACCAGAGAAGAAATCCCAGAAGTGACCAGAAAACAGGACCTGGGTGAAGATTGTTGGAGAGCAATGAGGAACAACCATGGCTGGAAGTGACAAATTACAGCCAAAACCTGCAGCACAGTGGATTTGACCAAATAAAGCACAGGGAAGCCTGATCCATCTGTTGTTAAAAGGATATATCTGCCCTCATCTGATTTTAATTCCAGGAATATTGTATTGCTGATGTGCCAGCTTTGTACGGTGTGATTGACTCCCAGACAAATTTAGATGTTTATCCTGTTGTGATCCATGAGAAGGAGTCATGCTTTCAATATTTGGGATATGGTTTCAAAGGGATTCTCCCATCTTGGGGGGAGTAATTATAAAAATGGAGGGAGGGAAATTAGTGATAGTGGTTGGAAATTTTGGAGAAAAACATAAATTAAAGCTTGTCTTTGAGGATAGTGTGATGGAAAGTGGGTATTACACCTGAATCCTGCCAGTGTGCTCTGGTTTACCCCAGAATCATGGAATCAATTAGGCTGGAAAAGCCCTCTGAGACCATTGAGTCCAGCTGTGAACCCAGGCCAAGGCCACCACTGTGTTCCCTGAACACTTCCAGGGATGGTTATTCCACCTATTCCAATGCTCCCAGTAAGGCCACCCTTGAACCCATTGCTCTCCTGCATCTTCTCTGCATCTGTAGAACAAAGCCAAAGAGGTGCTCGATTAGTTCATATTTTTAAAGAGCTTGGAAGGGGGTAAGATTCTATTTATTAGTGTCAGAAATTGTCTTTTCATGGATTTTGCTCTTGTGTCTGGTTGTTCTGTCTGACTCCTGCAGTGCAGCTTCTCTTAGGAGAAGGAGCAGTGATTGGCTGGGAGAAAGGTCTGAAGCAGCTCGAGAAGGCTCAGATAACAAAGATAACTAAGAATATTTTGTTTTGTTTTTTGCAGTGCCTGGGTGATGTTGTGGGATGGATGTTTATAACCCAGGCTTTTCCTGGCGACCAACCCAAATCTCCCAAGGCAGTGCTTGTGGAAAGAAAGGAGCAGAGAGAAGTGTCTTCAAGCTGTGTGTTCCAAGAAGCCTTTTCAGGAGAACATAATGAAGTAAGATAGGGAAGACAAAAGAATGGAGATAATCAGCTGGAGGAGGCCTTGGCTCAGTCGGAGAGCACCGAGTACAAGAGTACAGCAGGGTTCATCTCCAAAGGGAATGTCAGCAAGGCCTCAAGTTAGAGAAATTAATAGGAATATATCAAGGAAGTAGTTTGAGAACTGCTGAGAATGGTTTGGGACTCACTGGGGCAGATATGTTAGATCTTTTAAAAAATACATGTATTTATTGGTTACCTGCTGGTGAAACCCATCAGACTTGCAGATAAAAGGCTGGGAATTTGCAGCACAGAATTCATCTACATTAAGACATTTTCTTCTCTGGAAACAAGTTAATATAACCCCATCTGTGCCAGAATCTTTTGGTTTTTCTCATTCTGAAACTTCTTGTGGGGGAACTGGTTCAAGGCCAGGTTAAATGGGGCTTGGAATAACCTGGTCTGGTGGAAGGTGTCCCTGCCCATGGCAGGGGCTTGGAACTGGATGAGCTTTAAGGTTCCTCCCAATTCAAACCAGTCTGTGAGTGCATGATTCAATCATTTCTCATTTATTTAGGCTCAGAGGGGTGTTTGTTTAAGCTCTAATAATTCAAATAGGCAAACACAATGTGCAGGTATTTTGCCACCCACATTGAGGTTCACCTGTGCAACAAGTGGTCCCATCTTCCTAGTCCTTTTAAGGGAGGGCAGGGATTTCCTTTACAGTATTTCAATATGCAGTCTATAATATTAAATTGGAATAATGACTGAATTATCATTTTTTGATCTTCTGGCTTTTAAGCAGATCATAAACTTCAGCAAACGAAAGGTCGAGATTTTTCCTGCCTCAGCATTTATTTTTTGGGCAGTCTGAGGTCAGCAAATTCCAAAGTCAAGAGCTGCTTTGTGCTTATAAATTATCCATTTCATTTTTCATACAATGAAGACAAAAGGGCTTGTTGCTGCTAGAGATGTCAGGCTTTTCTTGATTGGAAAAGCCTGATTATTTAGTTCTTCATCTCAGAGGAAACAGCAGGTGATGAGAATGTGGCTCCCGGGGGTTTTGTCTCCCAGGACACTCTCCTGTGTCTCCTCAGTGAAGATCTGAGTGCTCCTGTCCTGGTTTGGAGGTGGGTCTGACGGAAGATGCTGTAGGACTGTAAATTTTTGGGAGCTGGAGGAGTTCACGTGGAGAGGAGAAGGCAACCTGGGATAGTGGGAGGTGTCCCTGCCCATGACAGGGTTTGGAGCTGGATGATCTTTAAGGTCTTTTCCACCCAAACCAGTCTGGGTTTCCATGTGTCAACCTGATGTGTTCACATTACATACATATACATATATATATATATATAT